>PVKS010048417.1:0-12418 GCA_004027875.1 Aplodontia rufa | reverse complement strand
AAATTCTGTGGATGTATAATTTTGTCAAAATGAACCCAAATACTATATATAATTATAACACTATAATAGAATATGAATTTCAAAAAACCCAACATTTCTGATTAAAAACAGCAAAGCAAGAATCAAGAACTTCCTCAACTTCACAGAGAACATTTTTTTTTTAAGAATTTTTTTTTTTTTAAAGAGAGAGGGATAGTGAGAGAGACAGAGAAAGAGAGAATCAACTTTATTTAGTTTTTCACATGGCCTTCATTGCTCCAACACTTAGTTGTGTATGTGGTTCTGGGGTTTGAACCCGGGTCCTCGTGCCTGCCAGGCAAGCGCCGTAACCGCTGAGCCACCGCTCCAGTCCCAGAACATTTATTTTTTAATAAATGAAAAAGTCCTACAACTAGCATCCTACTTAATTGTGAAAAACTGGAAGATCAAAGAGGAAGATGTCCACTTTTACCACATCTTCTCAAAATCACAGTGGAAGTTCTAGATAATTCAGTAAGACAAGAAAAGGAAATAAAAGGTGTACAGATTGAGAGGAAAGCAATAAAACTGACTTTATGTTCAGGTGACATGATTGTTTATGTAGAAATTCAAAACAATCAACCCCAAAAACTTCTGGTACGAATAAGTGATTATAGCAAGTTTGCAGAATTACAAGGTTAATATACAAAAACCTGTTGCTTTTGTATATACAGGGAATTAACAAATGGAACTTGAAATTAAAAACAAAGTAGTTTCACTGCCCTAAAAGTCTCCTATGTTCACCCTGCTCATTCCTGCTCCTGAGTCTCTGACAACCACTGAACTCTGTGTGTGTGTGTGTGTGTGTGTGTGTGTGTTTGTGTGTGTGTAGTGTACATGTGCACACACACTGGGGATAAAACCAGGGACCTTGAAAATTCTAGGCAAGTGCGCTACTGCTGAGCTACATCCTCAGCCCCCTCATCTTTCTGTTTTCTCCATAATTTTGCCTTTTCCAGAATGTGGTATAATTGGAATCAACCAAGTATTCAGCCTCTTTGGATAGATTTCTTTCACTTAATAATATACATTTACACTTCCTCTATGGCTTTTCATGTTTTAATAGCTCATTTATTTTTAGTGTTGAATAATACTTCACTGTCTTGATATACCACAGTTATTTATCCAGTCACCTACTGAAAGATATTTTGGTTCTTTACAATTTGGAGAAATTATGAATAAAGTTTCTATCCATGATCAGGTTTTCGTGTGGATGAAATCTGAGTAAATACCAAGGGGCATGACTCCTGCATCATATGGTAAGAGTAGGTCTACTAAGAGAGTAGTGTTATAAGAAACTGCCAAACTATCTTCCAACACAGCTGTTAAAGTTTGCATTCTTGTAAGCAATGAAGAATTCCTGTTGCTCCATGTTCTTGTGGCATTTGTTGTTGTCAAGGTTAATATTCATTTCCCTGATAGCTTGTGATGTGGAGTGTCTTTTCATACGCTCACTATCTTTATATCTTCTTTGAAGAGGTATCTGTTAAAGTTTTTGGCCTATTTTTTGATCAGAATGTTTTCTTATTGCAGAGTCTTAAGAGTTCTTTGTGTATTTTGAATAAAAGTCCTTGCAAATAATTTCTTCCAGTATGTGGCTTGTTTTCTTATTCTCTTTTGCACAGCATAACTTTTTTTATTTTAGTGAAGTTCTCCTTATCCTTCCTATGGCATGCTTGATCACTTTCAATCTCTAGATCACCTAGATTATAATTTTCCTTTTTTACATTTAAACCTGTTATCCATTTTGAGTTAATTTTCACATAAGGTATAAAGTCTGGGTCTAGATTCATTTCTGTATGTGAATATCCAGTTGTTTATGGCACCAACTGTTGAAAATACTATCCTGTTTCTATTAAATAGTTTATAACCTTTGTCAAAGATTAGATGGTATTAATTATCTCTCAACTCAAAAAAAGAAAAAGAAAACAAAAGAATTATTTTTTTTCAGAAGCGTTGTCAACTAGTAAACATAGACAATAAATTAGAGCTGGGTGCGATGGCATGCGTCTATAAACCCCAGTGGTTCAGGAGACTGAGGCAAGAGAATCCCAAGTTCGAGGCCAGCCTGGGCAACTTAATAACAACCTGTCTCAAAACAAAGAAAACAGGTGGGGGACGGGGGTTGGGGATGTAGCTCAGGAGTACAGTGCCCCTGAGTTCAATCTTCAGTGTGTGTATAAATGTTTTACTGGGGTCTGATTAGAGGATGCTACACCACTGAGCTATACCCTCCAGCCATTTTAAAAATTATTATTTTGAGATAGGGTACTCACTAACTTAATTGAGGCTGACCTTTAACTTGCCATCCTGCTGCCTCAGCCTCCTGAATTACTGGGATTACAGGCATGCAACACCACACCTGGCCAGAAAGTCACCTTCTACAAACCTATGTAAGAGTTGAGTCAGGGGTAGGGGTTGTAGTTCAATAACAGAGTACTTACCTAGCGTGGGCAAAGATCTGTATTCGATCACAAGAACCACAAACAAAACAAAACAAAACAAAACCAAAAAAAAGGGTTAAACCAGGCAATGATTACTAGTGCAAGACTAAACCATGGAATGAAAGACATTTGGGTAATTATTATTAGCAACAAGTTATCTTCAAATTTAGCAGCTTTAAAATAAGTGCTATTTAATGTTTCACAGTTCCAAATCAGAAATCTAGGAGAGTCTTAGCTAGGTTTTTCTGGCTCATAGTTTCCCATGAAGTCACAATCAAGCTGTTGGCCAAAGTTGTAGCCATCTCAGATCTGTACTACAAAACTCCAGGGGCTGGAGAATCTGTTTCCAAGATCATCCACAAAATTGTCATCAGGCTTCAGCTGCTTGAGAATTGCTGGAACATGAGCTTCAGTTCCTTCCCATGACACACACCCCCAGCATGAGTGATGAGCAGGAGGAAGAGAGAGAGAGGTGTCACAGTTTTTTTAATAACCTAATCTTGGAAAAGACATCCTACCACTTCTGTCATATTCTATTTTTTTAGAAGAGGGCTAGTCCATACTCAAGAAGAGGAGAATACACAAATGCATGGACATTAGGGGTGGGATCATGGGGTAATCTCAGAAGCTGCCTATCAGACCAAGGAACCAATATTTATATGATGCCAAAGTAAGATATGATATTTGTCTTTATTTTCTACAACAAAGAAATATTTTCCAAGGAAATGTGAACATTATACTTTGTGTGAAATAGAGGCAAAATGAAATGCTAATCCATTTTATTATGATGGTCTATTTCTCATATGTCAAGAATGTCATTGCAAAGAGTCCACCTTTTTGAACAAACGAAGACAAAACACATGAATTCAAAAACATTATTTCTGCCAAAAAAATCATAAACTTAAAAATGGGAAAATTAACTGTGAAAGGAAGAAAAACCTGAAGAATTATCACTCATTCACTCACTAATCAGTGTTGAATAGCCTATTATATATCAGAGAAGGGAAGGTGTTATGGTTTAGATATGAGGTGTCACTCCAAGGGCTCATGTGTGAGACAATGCAGAAAGTTCAGAGGTTAGATGACTGGGTTATAAAAATCTTAACCTGATCAGCACATTAATCCACTTGATTAACTGGAGGGTTACTGTAGGCAGGTAGGATGTGGCTGGAGGAAGTGGGTCACTGAGGTTGTGCCTTTGGGGCTTGTATTTTGTCCTTGTTGAGTGCAGCAGTCTTCCTATGCTTCCTGTTGCCGTTTCCTGAGCTGCTTTCCTCTGCCACACCCTTCAAATATGGTACTCATCTTGGATACAGAGCAATGGAACCAGCCACCTATAGACTGAAACCTCTCAAACTGTGAACCCCCAAAATACACTTTTCCTCCTTTAATTGTTCTTGGCAGCTCTTTCGGTCATGATATGAAAAGTTTGATTAAAACAGAAGGGAATAAGAAAGCACATGCACAAAGTATATTAAAAGTAGAGATAGTAAATAAAACATTTTGTAGATCAAAGGAAAGGAAGCAAGCAAGCAAGGACAGGAAAAATGTTTCCTCAGTCAAACGAGGCACTGCCTGAGGGGTCCAGGTATCTTCCTATCACCTACTGTGGTACTGACAGTTAAGGCTGTGCACTCTCCTCTTCCTTCAGCTTTGGCTTTTCCTTAAAGCACATGAATAGTTTATTTGAAAGAAAAAGAAGTGAAAACAAATAGTGGAGATATAAATGTAGTGGAACTACAAAACCTCAGAGTTTTTCTCATGCTTGAGTATACATGTAAATCACCTGGAGATCTTGATTTACTGCCTCATTCTATCTTTCTAACCAGGTCCTAGCTGTTACCAGATGCTACAGATCTAGAGACCACACTCCAAGTAGTAAGAATCTAGAAATCTGTTATTCAAGTAATAAGTGACTTCGTTTGGTATGATCTTTATTTTGGTACAGTGTTATGATTAAACAACATCATTCAGCTAGACCTATTTGTCTCCCAAAGTACAAATATAAACTTGACAACTTTTAAATGTTAATGGAGGATGGACCAGAGTGGTAGCTCAGTGGTTTCGGCACTTGCCTGGCATGCACAAATACTCGCATTTGAACTCCAGCACCACATGCACAATGAAGTGTCCGAGCAACGAAAGCCACATGAAAAGCTAAATAAAAGGGGTTGGGGATTTAGCTCAGTGGCAGAGTGCTTGCCTAGCATGCGCAAGGCCCTGAGTTTGGTCCTCAGCCCTGAAAAAAAAAAAATTAAATAAAGTTGATTACCTCTCCCTTGTGCTCGAGAGGAAAGTTAAGAAATTAACACATGTACTAAAATACCTCAGAATTTTCACAAAACTCCTGGAAATCTCAAATACATTGCCTTGCATACATAAAATCTTTAAAATAACAATGAAAATGTTATTTCAAAAACATTATTTCAAAATATTTAAAAATTAATTTGAAATTGAAAAGAGGACCATAGGATCAATATATCAGGTGGCAGTCAAAATGATACTCCTTTCACAAGTATATGCTGGTTTCGAACAGGTCAGTTGCCACTAAATAATATGTAAAAGTGTTGTTCAGCAGGCACTCTGCTGTCGGGCATTAGTGGCCCAATGAAAACTCTTGTGGCATCCAACAGGTAGGACAATGTGGCTGATCATGGTAGAAGGATTTGCTTTGGGTATAGAAAACAAGGAATGCCCAGTTCCAATACTCTATGAAGACTGGATTACAGTCATGTCCTGCATAAAGAATTTCAGTCAATAACAAGCCATATGTGCCATGGCGTAAGCCATGTGGCATGGTGTTGAGTAGGCTATACCATCTATGTTTGTGTGAGTACACTTTATGATTGTTTCCACAATGATGACATCATCTAATTACACACTTCTCAGAACATGTGACATTGTCAAGTGATTCATGATGGTATTTTAATCAGAAGACTTCATATTTTGGTTTTTAATTTTGTACATATTTATGAGTGACAGCATGTTTTGATGCTTTTGTATATTGGGTAGTGATTATATCACGTCTGCATTTTGTTTTCAGTTTAGTTCTAATGATTCAATTTATCATTCTTTTTCTTTTATGATTAATAGGGTCTTGTTCATTTGTTGGTTTGTTTCCTAAGAATCTTTGCTTACTCTAGGATCACAGAAAGTTTTTTATGTTATTTTCAGAAGCTTCATGGTTTTGGCTTTTCTTTTTAGTATTAATATCATCTTGGGCTGGAGCAGTGGCTCAGCGGTTGGAGCATTTGCCTGGCATGTGCAAGGCCTCAGGTTCAAATCCCAGCACCACATACACAACTAAGTATTGGAGAAACAAAGGACAGATGAAAAATTAATAAAACTGATTCTCTCTCAGACTCTTTCTCTCTCTCTCTCTCTAAAAAAGAAAAAGAAAAAAGAAAAAAATTCATCTTGAATTAATTTTTAAATATGGTACAAGATATGTTTTATCAACCAAACAAAAAAGAGATTGATTTTATTCAGAATATATCAGAAGGGTAGAGTCTTTGCATAGAACTGAACAAAGTCTATACAGCCGATTGGAAAGTGGTGGAGGAGAAAGGTTTAAAAGTGTTCTGATCTGGGGCTGGAGCAGAGGCTCCATGGTTTCAGCACTTGCCTGGCAGGCATGAGTACGTGAGTTCAAACCCCAGCACCACATACATAGCAAAGTGTTGGAGGAATGGAGGTCATACGAAAAAAATAAATAAAAATTGCTTCTCTCTTTCAGTGTCCCTTCTTTCTTTTTCTTAAAAACAAAGTGCTGTGATTTTTTTCCCCTGCATTTGATCCTAGGGAAGTAGAGACATGGAGTTTGAAGACTTCAAAAGATGCATTATTATGTTGAAAGCTAAGATTCACTTATTACCTGCTCAGAAATTGGGGTTGAAAATGTTGGGGTAGTTTAAATGGGCCACCGAGGAAAAAGTCTCCCTGGGATACGTTGAGGAAAATGAGAGAAATCAGTCCTGAGAGAAATCCTGGAGGGTCTTGTTCTAGGGACTTGGGTGGAAGCCGTCTACTTCTTGAAGTCATATGCTTATTCTGTGGGTCTCAAAAAGGTGGTCTAATTTGTGTTGCCTACTGCTTCTGGGGTCTCTTGAAAGAGTCTCAATTTAAGGTTTTCTGCTGGAGTACATTTCTATCCAGAGTATGACTTGTGTATTTTCATTGTGAAATATGAATTACATATTGTATGTGTAGTTTTGCAATAGTTTTGGAGGTTAGGAACATAGTGTAAGATCCCTTCTACTTGAATTCAATATTGTTATCTCTTTTAAATCTCTAATTTGAAGATGGTGTAGGGGCTGTGTTGGGAAAGGCAGACCTGACCTACCAATAATAAGCATGTACATAATTAATAAGATCTTAGCGATGGCTAGGCACAATGGTGGATGCCTGTAATCCCAGCAATTTAGGAAGCTGAGGCAGCAGGATCATAAGTTCAGAGCCAGCCTCAGCAACTTAGCAAGACCCTATCTCAAAATTTAAAAAAAAAAATTAAAAGGGCTGGGGATGTGGCCCAGTGTTAAGTACCTCTGGGTTCAATTGCTGGTACAAAAAAAAAAGTCTCTTTTTTTAACAATTTTATTTAGTTTTTCATGTGGCCTTCGTTGATCCAAGACTTCACAGGGTACGTGGTGCTGGGGTTCGAACTCAGGTATTCTCGCATACAAGGCACCACTGCTCCAGCCCCAACAATATAGTCTTATTAGGGTCACCTAAGATTCAGGAGAGGTGAAGAATCCCATTTGTTTGACAGTAAATATGTCTTAAAGAGATAAACAATTCTGACTGGTGGTACAATTCACGGAGCATCAGGGTTAAATGCAAGACTTTGGGCTGGAAGAGTTTCAAAGAGAGTTTAATTCATTTGAATTCAGGAGCAGTACTGCCCTGATTTTTTTTCCCAAAGGATTGAGCATGGTAAAGACAGAGCAGTGTTTGTAACAGTGGAAGTACTTGTTGAAGATCTTGAATAATCTTAAAATTAAAGCGAGTTCTCTATTACTAGATAGTAACTTTTCCCCAATAGGGGAAAATTCCTTCTGGTACCACCTTAGTTATAGTGGTAGCAGAAGTCTGTTTGCAGGAAAAAGCTTCTAACTATGCTAGAAATATGTGAGCTGTAGTGATAATATATTTGTATCCACAAGATTCTGGGAGTTGGATAAAATTTATTTTCCAATGAAGAAAAGGTCTAGAGAAAGCTGACTTTCATTCTTATTCCACCTAGACATGTTGGTCAGGATTGTCTCTGGCAGACAGAGCAAAGTTGTTTATGTGCTCAATATTAGGGCACAACCACCAATATTTGTGAAGGTCTTTAAGATTTTCTTTGCCATGGTATATAAACTTCTGGATGCTGTGGACTGACATTTGAGCCAGGAACCAAGCAGAGACCAAGCAATTGTCTAGGCATCTTCAAAGCCTACCTGAGATAAAATGCCCAACTTGTTTTCATTTGTTTTTTTTTCCAGTCACATGTCTTAAATAGCATCTGTCTTTAGAGTAGTTTGAACAAGAAGTATGGTTAAGAAAGCATTTCCTCACCATATAGGAGTCGGCAGCTACTTCCTTAACAAAACTCCCATGGCTCATGCGGTAAAATCAAGAATAAATGAATGGGATGCAATGAAACTAAAAAGCTTTTGCACAGCTAAAGATCTAGTCAAGAACATCAAGAGAGAACCTACAGAATGGGAGAAAACCTTTGCCTCCTACACCTCTGACAGAGGACTAATATCCAGATTATACAGGGAACTAAAGAAACAAAACTCCAAATCCACAAATAATCTAATCAACAAATGGGCTAAAGATCTCAAAAGGAACTTCTCTCCAGTGGAAGTCCAGAAAGCCCACAAATATATGAGAAAATGCTCCACATCATTAGCTATAAGGCAAATGCAAATCAAAACTTCAATGAGATACCACCTCACACCTGTTAGAGTGGCAAAAATGAAGAATACAAACAACGACAGATGCTGGAGGGGCTGTGGGAAAAGAGGAACACTATTACACTGCTGGTGGGACTGCAAACTGGTTCAGCCACTATGGAAAGCAATGTGGAGAATCCTCAAAAAATTAAGGATAGAACCACTTTATGACCCAGCTATCCCACTCCTGGGGATTTTCCCAAGAGTTAGAATCAGCGTATTATAGTGATGTGGCTTCCTCAATGTTTATAGCAGCTCAATTCACCATAGTTAGAGTATGGAACCAACCCAGATGCCCCTCACTCGACGAGTGAATACAAAAACCATGGTACATATATACAATGGAATACTACTTGGCCATTAAAGAAGACGATATTATGGCTTTTGATATCAAATGGACGGAGATGGAAAGAATTATGCTAAGTGAAGTATCCCAATCTCAGAGACTCAAGGGCCGAATGGTTTCTCTCATAAGTGGAAGCTAGAATACATGGGGAAGCAGTAGGTTAAATGGCTAAACTAATAATATCCTCAAACTGTATGATTGTCAGCATAATAAGGGGATGGTACCCTAGGACACTGGGAGGCACAGGGAGGGGGAAGAGGTGTGGGGAGGGTATTTGAAGATCTCCTAGGATACTGGAGAGTGGGAATATAGGCGAACCATCTCAGAAGCAGAGGTTATTCCTCCATGAGATACCCCTTTTATGCAAGAGTTCTCCTGGGGGAAACTGCAACAGGTGAAACTCAAGGTGTTCATCCATGTTTGGGCATTACCCCTGGATAACTATGTATATATACATTGGTTATTGATGGTTAAAAAAAAGAAAAGAAAAGAAAGCATTTCCTCAAGAAGCAGCTACCTTTGCATATTCGTGGACCAAGGAGTTTCCTTAGCTTTGGAGTTCAGGTCACTAGTATGAGCTTTGATTTTAAAGTATATAATTCCTTGGGTAAACCCTTCAATAGGTTTGTGGCTTGGGTTCCACTTTTGAGAGGTATCTCTGCAGTCGTCATGAACTCTCTTTGCTCCCATCGCGTACCAAAATCATGTACAACTCTGAAAGCAAACTGACTATTTGTGTAAATGTTAGCTTTCTTATTTTGTGCTAGCGTGCAAGCTTGGGTGAAGTCTACCAGTTTAGTAATCTGACCTGATTTAAGCTTAGGTAGAGTTGAACTTTATTAAGTTATTGAAAATCTGCAATGGACAGTGTATCCTGTCCAAATTCCCCATTTGTACACATGAAGTAAGAACTGTCTATAAAGAAGGCAATATCAAGGTCTTTCCGAGGAGTTTTCGTGATGTTGGAGACTACAATGGTGATACAGTCATAAGGTTGTCCTTAGAACGTAAAAATGCATGATTTTAACTTTTATTCCAGCAATTATACAAAACTCAGGACTGCTAATTTTAAATCATGTAAATGGGAAAAAATCCTGCAAGTATATGCAAAATCTCGTTCAGTTTTTAAAACTAATTAATAAAGGGAAGAGGAAAAAGACTAGCCAGATGAGGATTTTGACAGTAGTAGATAATAATGTGACAGAGAGATACTAGTAGGATTTCACAGAAGGCTAGTGTGGAAGCAGAAAGGTGTTGGATGTGCTCAGTGAGTTTTAAGGTCTAAACTGCATGGGGTATGTAAAGATTGAGAGGATGATTCAACACTAAGACAGCTTTGAAGGTAGCAGCAACTTCAAACATCAAAGGGGGGGGAAATGCATGAGCCACTGAGTTTAAAAGGAAGGGAAGTGCACACAAGCCTTTGATTTTTCATCGTGTTTTTGTGTAAATGTCCCTAAATCATGTCTTTTTTTTTTTTTTTTTTGACTTTTTCATTTTGGTGCAGTGCAGTGCAGGTACATAATTTCTTTCTTTTTTTGCGTATAAATGGGAAAAGGGTACTGAATACCTAGTAAATCCAAGAGTTGGAGAATAGGCTAGAGAGTATTTCAGGTTTCAAAATGCAGACATGGAAGGAAAGTTCCAGTCAGGGGGTTGGAGGAAGTTTCCCTAGAGAGGAAAAATAAAGGAAAGGAAATAAATGAAAAAGCTACCAGTCTGGTAGTGCATGCCTACAATCCCAGCAACTAAGGAGGATGAAGCACAAGGATTGCAAGTTCAAGGCCAGCCTCAGCGACTTAGCTAAGCCCTAAGTAAGTTAAGGAAACCCTGTCTCAAAATAAAAAGGGCTGAGGATGTAGCTCAGTGTTAAAGTACCCGTGGGTTCAATCCCCAGTGCCAAAACAAACAAACAAACAAATAACCTAGAATTCATTTCCAGCAATAGCAATGATTTCTAGAAATCCTCAGAATTGTCTTTTGGTCTTAGGGGGAAGGAACATGATGATAAAATTTAGGAAATTAAGCCTGCCCTTCAAGAGAGAACTCATATTTCACAAAATCATAATTCACAAAATCACATAGTAAAAAGATGAGTGGTTTGAGGGATATGGAGAGGAATAAACAAACGGAGTACAGGGCTTTATAAGGCAATGAAACTAATCTGTGTACTATAATAGTGGATACAAGAAATACATTTGTCAAAACTCATTGGTCTGGGATGGAGATGTAGCTCAGGGGTAGAGCTAGACCGGCATGGACAAGGCCTTAAATCGGATTCGAAGCTACTGAAAAGAAAACAAACAACAAAATCCATAGATCTGTACAACACAATGAGTGAACTCTTACATACACAATAGCACACAAACTTTAATTAATAGTAATGCATTGGAGTTCACTAATGACTTCTAAAAATTCATACACTAACGCAAGATGTTGATAATGGGAAACTGTGAGGGAATATGGAGTATATGGGTGTTCTCCATACTTTCAGTTCAATTTTCCTGTAAAACCTAAATTGTTCTAAAAATAAAATCAATACAAACTGAAAGAAAACTCTGCAGAAAGTTTTTGGGTTTTTTCCATAGGCTCATGATTTCAAATTAGTGTTGCTTCATTTCCCTAAATGCTAAAAGAAAAGCTAAAACTCACTGATCTTTTATATTCTAAGAACTGTATGCTATTAATTATACTACAAAACAACAAATATTCATTAAGAGCATTCTATACCTATTGCAATTTAACTCATTAAATTTTCACACAATCCTATCAAATACTATTATTTGCATTTTACAAAAAAGGAAAGACTTCAGTGAGAGAAATAAAATAATACATGCTAGAACAGGGCGACTAATTGGGATTCCAAACCCTAAATTCTAAAACATAAAATCATTTCCAAGAGAATTGGCGCCTTGTAATCCCATCAGCTAAAACAATGAACCATCAAAAAGCTCCCTACAGTGGCTGGAGTGGTGGCTCAGCGGTTGGAGCGCTTGCCTAGCATGTGCGAGGACACGGGTTCGAACCCCAGCACCACATACGCAACTAAATGTCCGCGGAAAAGCAAAGGCCAGATGAGAAAATAAAATTGAGGGGGGGAACCTCGCTACCTTATAAAAACTACAACTCCCAACATGCAAAGCGGCCTCTGTCCGTCCATCCCCGCCCCAGAGCAAGGCCCCCGCGAGCGTTGAGGCACGAAAGGCAACCTGGGAGCGGTAGTTCCCGGGGCACTTAAGCGTGACGTTACCTGGCATTGGCGGTCCTTTCGGCTCACTGAGGCGGAGAAAGGGCGCGGAACGGAAACTGAATCAGGCTCTGTATCCGCCATAAAGTAAGACGACGCCGCGGCGTAGAATTGAATTAAGTAAATGGACCAGCGCTCCAGGCTCTGGCACAGGTTGAAGAGAAACTTGCCGAGTGCCCGCCGCCATCTCCACCATGCAGTCCCGGGAAGACGCCCCGCGCCCTCGCCGCCTCGCCAGCCCCCGAGGTGGGAGGCGGCCCAAGAGAATTTCCAAGCCCTCGGTTTCGGCCTTTTTCACGGGCCCAGAGGAATTAAAGGACACGGCTCATTCTGCAGCCCTGCTAGCACAGCTCAAGTCCTTCTACGACGCGCGGCTGCTGTGTGATGTGACCATCGAGGTGGTGACGCCTGGCAGCGGGCC
>PVKS010048416.1:0-12425 GCA_004027875.1 Aplodontia rufa | reverse complement strand
GGGGGTTATCAACCCAATAGGGAACCTTCGACTTCCATGAGAAGCCCAACTAAGATGGGGGAAAAGTAGGGTTAACATGGGATTGGGAGGAACCCAAAGTGGGGAAATCATGAACTGACATCAGCCTTGGCTAGTTTGTCATTATGTGTGTGATCATGACTATGTGGCAACAATTTCCTCCTATATGTATGAATATGTTGAACGAATAAATAGAAAAGAAATCTCCGAAAACAAAGTCCAAGAGTGGTCTCTGTTAGAGGACACACAAGATACTTAGGATCTTTTTACATTTACCATGGTAAATGTAATTCTTAAAATTTGAGTCACAAAGAGACCATATATGGGGTGTATAAAGTTTACTCTGAATCGTAATGGATGAGATCAACCAAGCCCAGAAGCAATGATTATTTAAATCACCTCCTGGAGGAACTGGACTTTCCTAGCATATTTCAAGCTTCTCAACTCAAATATCTACCAATGCATACGCCTTCAACTTTAGTGAATAATGTAGAAGTGTTAAATCATAGATATTGGTGAGGAAGTAAATATATTCATCTTTTAAAGCCTACCTCAGAGGCAGAACATCTGTGGAGAGTTGTCTGAGAGATAAGTATTCTATTGACTCCTGTAACCACAAAAAAATTCTCTTTGCATTAATTACATCTAAAATGCATAATATGTTTTTACATCTCAGCTACCAACATGCCATCTAGACTGAGGAAGACCCACAAACTTCGGGATACATGAGCCATGGCCATGACTGCATCAGCAAGTACTGGAAGCACCCAGAAGGCCAGGGTAATGCTAGTGGCATGCGTCACCACAGGATTAACTTCAATAAATATCACCCAGGTTATTTTGGAAAAGTAGGTATGAGGCATTACCAATTAAAGAGGAACCACAGTTTCTGCCCAACAGTCAACTTTGACAATTTGGGGACATCAGTCAGTGAGAGGACACGAGTAAATGCTGTCACAAACAAGACTGGAGCCTCTCCCATAATTGATGTAGTGTGATATGGTTACTACAAAGTTTTGGAGAAGGGAAAATTCCCAAAGCAGCCAGTCATTGTGAAAGCCAAATTCTTCAGAAGAAGAGCTGAGAAGATTAAAGAAGGGTATGGGGGTGCCTGTATCCTGGTGGCTTGAAATCATGTGGAGTTCCACAGGTTCATTAAATGCTAACATGTTTTCCTTAGAAAATAATAAATAAAATGAATAATGGAAGAATTTACTCCTTCTAATTTTCTGCATGGGTCATTCATCAGTATTATGAATTTAATCAAAATATTGTATTTAACCAAATAGCCTCTGGCAACTCATTCCCGTACTTACAATTGACTGTTAGATGATGCATTTTTATACTAAGCAACAATCTCTCTACATGTACACCCCCCCCAAAATTAATTTAATGTCTGCTTCAGATATATTTTTGTTTCTATATAGCTTACTATTTTTTTCTTTACAGGTTCATGGACAATCATAAGATCATGCTTACCTTTTCAAATATGTTGCTAGAAAGCTTAAAACCAAATTAATGGCTAATTATTGACTTGTAAATAGAGCTTATGGAAATACTTTATCCTGCTGTGTAGCATTTATTATTTTAAGGCCCCAGATTCTACTGGGTTCATACTAATCAGACTTTAGGAAAGCCTACAGACAGATAAGAACTCTAAAGAAAGAGATAATGGAGAAAGGGGAGAGGGGAAGCTGGCAACTTCCCTTATCTCCAATCTTTAGGTAATCAAAGCAGAGTAACCTTGGTTGTAAAGTAAAGGAATATACTCATAAAGCATCTGAAGAAATCCACCTGCAACATGGGCATACAACCTAGCCTATATATGCCCCCTCCTTGTAGATGTGATGTGACCTTCCATGGCATCCTAGCCCGTTGCCACAGAGAAGTGCATGAGTAATAAAAATGTCCAAAATCTTTCTGTTGAGTCCTCCAATTTATTTCTTTAGAATCAGTAAATAGTGAGCTCAGTAGATAGTATGCCCTGGTGTTGAACAAATGGCATTGTCAGCAGGATCTCAAAGAGGAACATGTTGAATTGACTCCAGAGTTGAAAATGGACATAGAGTCTGCAGGGGAAATCCCCAGGCTTTGCCACAAGCCTCAATGTGGTTTGAGGTAGCTTCGCTATTGGAGAGGTGGTGACCACTGTATGAGTACAGGGATACCCTGAAAATGCTAACAGGGGTGCTGCAAGTGTTGGATGCAACATCCAAAGTAGCCATGGTTAAGAAAAGGAATCCAAATAAAGTAGTCACAGGAAAATGAAAGGAAAGGAACAAGGCCATAGTAGCAGTGGGATGGCCCTGCTGAATGCATTAAAGTTAGCCACAGACCAGAAGTCAGCCACTCAGGCTCAGTTCCATAAAGTGTAATAAGAGTTAAAACTAGAAAGAGGCCAGATTTGTGCAGTTTGACAGCAAGGATGTGCTGTGGTGGGTGCTTAGAAACTGCTGATGAGCATCTATAGGTCACACATGACTTTATGCTTAACAGAGAGGGCCCTGCAGGTCTAGAACCCATATTAGGACATTGGTGACTACTAAACACTGGTACCCTTAGACATGAGAACCAACCAAGCTGTCCAATAGGTCTAGTGACTTGAGTAGATGATGAATTAAAAATGGAAGCTAGACCTGTAATGATCCAAAGGTTAAAGACCCACACAAGAACAGCATGAGATGGATCCAGATCTACTCTCCAATTCAGAGAGATATTTACATACCACCATAAGGCTGTATACCCCCACAGAACTGATGGAAATGGAATTCAAGTTCAGGCAGTGTTGTGGTTTGAATGTGAGCTGTCCCCCAAAGTTCATGTTTGATAATTTGGGGAGGCTGAAATGAAATGATTGGGTTTTAAAAGCCTTAACCCAATCTCCTTATAGTAAGGAGAGTAACTCAACTGTAGGCTGGTAGGGTGTGGCTACAGGAGGTGAGTCATTGGGGGTGTGTTTTGGGGGTATATATTTTGTATCTGGTGTGGAATTTCACTTTCTGCTCTCTCAGCTCTGCTTCCTGATGTGATGCTTCAAGCTCTCTAGAGCTATGTCTGCTAACTCCCTGAACCCTGAGGAATGAAGCCAGCCTTCCATGGTCTAAGACCTCTGAAGCCATGAGCACTAAAATAAACTTTTCTTCCTAAAATTTGTTCTTGTCAGGTCCTTTGGTCACAGCACCGAAAAAGCTGACTAAAACGGGCAGAAAATAAAAGAAAGTATACCAGCTTCGTGGCTTTGCTTATGGAGCACTGCAGCAGATGAGACAATGTTCAATGGTATAGAATTGTCTAAAATGGCTTCAGTAACAATTCACCCTGCTTTATGTGAGCAGCTTTATGCCAGTGCCACTAATGAAAGTGTAGGGTCATTATTAGTATGGCTATTTCTTGCCACTTGTAATTTGTAGTCAAATTCTGAAGACATTCTTAGGGTACAAGGCACCTGGGCCTCTACAAAAGAACCACACAGAAGAGCTATTTGCAGGAGCTAGGAATGAAACATGCTATTTATATGCTGTCTTTCCCAGGACTAAACAGTATGATTTTTACTGCTGGAGTGAGGAATACAGTGTTATGCACAGCCCCTCTATTCATGTATGATGCCCTAGTAGCAATAGTAACTCCATTAGTAGGGCAGCCCCTCCAGAAAGCAGCACAACTGATAGAAGATCTAGTGGAGACAGAAAGATTATGGTAGAAAATGGGAGTCTTAAAACCCAGTCAAAACTATAAAAACTCTGAGTCTCCCACAAACAGGTGTGGGTGGACTTACTAGCAACAGGAGTGGATGGAAGGAAAAGAGATAACTTAATGCCACCCTGGTTCAATTATGGAGGCAACTGCCAAAAGACAAGAAGTTTCAGCTGTTGCTTCTCCATAACAAAAAGAAAACAGACATTCAGAAAAGTAGAATGGGCTCCTACTACCAGAAGAGCCAAATCCCACTTATTAAGACATTTAATGAGGGGCTGGAGTGTGGCTTTGTTTTAGTTGGGGCCTGGCATGTGTGAGGACCTGGGTTCCAACCTCAGCACCATATACACAACTAAGTGTCAGAGAAATAAAGGCCAGATGAAAAAAATAAATAAAATTGATATTCATTTCTCTCTCTCTCTCTCTCTCTCTCCTTCCCTCCCTCCCTCTCTTCGTCCCTCTCTTAAAAATATAAGAGATTTAATGAATGCAGAGGCCAGGGCTCCTCCCCCTGAGGAATCTTTGAGCCTTTGGATATGGTACAACTAGGGCAAAGGTAAAGTTTCAGGGATCCAAGCCATGTCTCTGGACCAGAGGCCATGTGTAAAATTGACAATACATTGGTCTTCAAAAAATACGCAGAGAGTAACAGCATTGTAGACATATGAGTTGAGTGTACACTGATATATAGTAATTCTGACAAATTCTCAGGCAGGTTAATGGCCATTGATGGATACAGGGGGGAATCAGTGAGAGTTCGAGCCATGACATTGACTCTGCAAGCTTAGATTGCCTGCCACCCACCCCTACCCAGTGTTCATAACTCCCATTCCAAAATATATAGATAGGTGTTGGTGTCTTGTGGTGTAAATGTTTACAAACTACCATAAAGAAGTTCTATGTGCTCTGCTGGCAGATTAAACATATGTCAACCATAAAAATCAATATTAAGGATGCATACAAAATAATTCCCTGTTATTTTGTCTGTACCCCCCTCAATTGTTGCCACCAATTAGGCAGCCATACACATTTGGCTAAAGTAAATATAATTTTCCCAAACCTCAGTCCTTTTAATCCCCTTATGTTGCCAGTAATAAAGGAGAATGGAACTTGGCTTGTGACAGTGGATTATAGGAAATTAAATAAGATGATCCTTTCACTTTATGCAGCTACTCCCAACATTGCCACTATTCTAGAAAAGCGAAATATTCAATTGGGAACATATTATTGTGTGCTGGATCTTGCCAACGCCCTTCTTTATTATTGATAAAGTCCCTGAGAGTCAACACCTATTGCTTTCTCATGCAAAGGCCAACCCTGCTACCTCCATCTTTGCACCTTGTGTCATGGTATGGTAATGAATCTGCTGCTGACTTCAACTGGTAAAAATGTTTACATAATAATCATATCTGATTCTCTTTAGTGTTCACCAAGTCTACCCTCCATGCTTTTGATTCATTTGCAACAGAGAGGGTGGGCTGTAAACCCCAAAAAATTTCAAGGACCTGGCTTATTGCTAAAATTCTTGGGCATTGTTTTGTCAGGTAAGACAACTTTTTATTTCGGGTTATGATAGAGAAAGTTGAAAAGGGATGGGATGGCCATGTATCTCAACTTGTCCTGTTCATACCTTTTACACTCCTTTCACTCTTACAAGAGGTCCAGCTTTATGGTCATTCTAGAGTTAACCACCTACTTTATTGAATATTATATTTTATTTTTATATTGATAACCAAAATTATATACATATATATATTTATCATGTACAGCATGATGTTTTGAAACATAAAAATTGTGGAATATATATGTTGAGCTACATTACCTCACATAGTTATCATTTTGTGTGAGAACAATTAAAATCAATTCATTTTTTTTCCAGAATACAATATTAATATATTGTATTCTGTATACTGATTAACTATAATCAGTATATTGTGCTGTAAATAGATCTCTTGAACTTATTCCTCTAATTGAAGTTTCTTATTCTGTGACCAACATCTCCTCAACCCCACTACAACCCAGCCAACCCCTGTTAACCACCATTCTACTCTACTTCTAAAAAAAGTTCAACTTGCTTAGATTTCACATATATGTGAGATCATGCAGTATTTATCTTTTTGTGTCTGTTTATTTCACTTAATCTAATACCCTCTAGGTTCATTCATGTTGCTTCAAATGACAGGATTTCATTATTTTTAAAGACTGAATTGTATTCCACTATGTATATATACAAATTTTTCTTTATTTTTTCATCCATTGGACACTTAGCTTGACTCCATATCTTTGCTATTATGATCAATTCTTCAATGAACAGTGGAGTACAAATATCTCTTTGACATTCTAATTTCATTTTCTTTGGATAGCCAGTAAAGAAATTGCTAGGTCATATGATTTTTCTATTTTTAATTTTCAAAGCATCTCTGTATTGTATTGCATAATGATTATACTAATTACAATTCCATCAACAGTGTGCATGGGTTCCCATTTCCTCCACATGACTACCAACACTTATCTTTCTTTTTTAATAACCAGTCTAACGAGTGTGAGATGATCCCTCCATCATGATTTTAATTTGATGACTAGTGATGTTGAACACTTGCTCCTTTATAATTACTTACTTAGTGGGGTTTTTTTTCCCTTAAAGATGATAATCTTCTCCAAAGAAGGGATCATTCTTTATTCATTTTTGTAATCTGAGTCCCTAGGACAGTATGTGGATAGGAAATGACATCTGAGAAAGTAATGTCTGAATGTATAAAAGGATTAGCCAACACAAGAATGCTCAATAGAGGCAAAGCCCATTGGGTAGTACTTCCCTTGATACTGTCTCAGCTTAGATTCTTGGGAAGACTAGAATCTCAGAAATATTCTGTTACTGATTGATGCTCTATATTTTGACATGACTATGGCAGGAACACTATATAGAATTAATAGCAAAAGAGCCTGCATAGCTCTCACCAAGTACTCATCTTTCACAGTTTTATTGACTTCTCTAAAATTGTTTTGTCAATATTACCATATTAGTGTCAACATAAACAGACCCAATCAGTCTTTCATTTCTTCTCTACTGGCAAGATTGGTAATTCCATTGCTCTGTCTTCAAATTTGCAGATTCTTTTCCCATGTCCTCTATTCTACTATTTAACACTCACCACCCCACCCATGAGATTTAAACTTAAGTTACCGTATTTTTCACTCCTAAAATTTCTTGTTGTTTCTTTTTATATATTCTATTTCTCTGCTGAGTTTTGCTTATTTTTGTTTTTGTTGTTTTCATTTCTGTCAAGCATATTTACAATTGGATTACTGAAAAATATTATGATGGCTACTTCAAAATTCTTGACAGATAATCCAGTGTATATATCATTTTAGTGTGGCATGTGGTGATTGGTTTTTCTCTTTCAAGTTGAAATTTCCCAGAAACTTGATATATGATTTTTATTATATCTTAGACATTTTGGACATTATTTTATTATACTGAAGGGCTTATTTGCTCATTTATTTTAAAGAGAGAATCAACTTTATTTAGTTTTTCATCTGGCCTTTGTTTCTCTGACTCTTAGTTGTACATGTGGTGCTAGGGTTTGAACCAGGGTCCTCATGCATGCCAGGCAAGCACTCCAAACTGATGAGCCACCACTCTAGCCCCTGAAGGTCTTGTTTAAATATTTTATTTTAGAAGATCACTCCTGATACCATGTCAGTGAGGTGTCACAGTGTTGCTTTCAGACGGAAGCAAAAACCCAGTAATCAATTCCCCGCTTGGTATCTGTATTAGGGTTTCCCCCATTTGGTTTCCATATTAATCAGGATTTGCAAGAGAAACAAAACCAGTAAGAGATTATATGTATCTAAGACAGACTGAGAGAAAGAGATTTGTTTTAAGGAATTGGGTCCTGAGATTATGAGGACTGGAAGTCCAAAATTTTTAAGGCAAGCCAATAGAAAATTCAGATAAGAATTGATATGGTAATCTGCAAAGCAGGCCAGCAGGTGGGAAACTTGAGCATGGCTTCTATGTTCCAGTGTTGAAGAAGAATTGCTTCAACCTTGGGGAATCTCAGCCTTTTCTCTGATGGCTTTCAACTGATTGTTCAGGGCCCAACAACATTGTGGAGGGTAATCTGGTTTGTTTAAAGTCATCTACCCTACTAAAATAGATACTTCAAAATGATAGGGAATGTGGAGATATATCAGGAACTCAGTATTGATCTTTTTTGCTGGAACATTTAAAAATCAGCAATACCTCTAGTCAGGTCAGTCTTGATGAGTAAAGGTTCATGTTGTAGATCACATATACAAAATTAGTGTGTGCTACCAAAGCCATTTTGTTCATAAACCCATTGATTAATGACAGGAACAATTGGGGAAAGCAGCTGACTACTTATCTACAAAACAGATAATCCTATCCACTTGATTATTAACTGCCTCCTCAGATGAGGTTACTCTTGGATGAGCATTCATATAAAACACAATGATTTTCATTTTTATTCCCATTTAGAGTGATCTATCCACATACCTATTCCTAAACCACCTTGTCACCAATTTGCCAAATATGTTTCTCCCAACTTCCTGACCATACAGACAAACCACTGGACACAACCTAATGATTATTATATAAACACATACTTGGCCATTTCTTAATCCAAATAAAATGAACAAGTAAGGTCCAACACTCTAAGCTTTTCCCACCAGAAATATTTACCTTCACTATTCTCTTATGTCCCAAAGAGAGAGGTTATAATGTTGCAGTTGTCCACTCTCAGCTGGTGCCTGTATACTAGGCAGAATCATCTGTTGGTAAGGACCAAGTTTTCTTTTTTCTATAGGTTGGGAGAGAGAAGGTAAATGCAACAGGAGTCAGGAACTTTGAGGATACTTTATGTAATTTACTTGTGTGTTTAGGATCTTCTGGAGTTGAATTTGGTATATGCTACTTCCATTTGATAAAGACTCCATGACTTCTGTGCATACCCAACTGTATGACTTGGTGGATCAGACAACTATCTAACCAGTTCATGATGGGCAGCTCAGATCACATGGTAACTTGGTGACCCATGGTTTCTGTCTCAAATAAGGCCCAATAGCAAGCCAAAAGCTCTTTCTCAGTAGTAATCCGTAGAGAATGTCAGGACTTTGGTCCAAAATCCTAAGGGTCCATATTACAATTCTCAATCACATGAGTAAGGTTGGAAGTGGAGCCTTGAGATGACTATAGCCCAAGCCAATAGTTTAATTGAAGCTTTTTGAGAGACTTAGAGCCAAAGGTCTGAATTCTTGACCAACCAAAAATGTAAGCTAATATTCCTATTTTAAGTCACCAATTTTAGGTGGCAATACGATAGGTGAAATGATTGGGTTATAAAAGTTTTAGCCCAGTCAATGAGTTAATCCCTTGATTAACTGGCATCCGTAGGATGGTAGGATGTGTTTGGAGGAGGTGGGTCATATTCTGTATGTGGGGTAGAGTTCTCTCTCTGCTCTGCTTCCTGATGTGACTCCTTTACTCTCTTCTCTGTGGATCCGTGCCTTCTGATGTATAGCCTTGCCTCAAGCACTAAGGAATGGCATCAGCCATATGTGGACTAAGACCTCCAAAACCGTGAGCCCACAAAATAAACTTTTCCTCCTAAAATTGTTCTTGTCAGATCCTTTAGTCACAGCAGCAAAAAGCTGACTAAAACAGTGTTCATGTTTGAGAATGGTTTAGACACTGAACTTCCTGGTCCCTTGCTTCTAGAAGCTTTCTCTCAAGAGATCAGTATGCATATTCTGCCTAGGCAATCCTGATTAACATAAAAGGCAAAACATTTTCATAAATTAGTACAATCACTATGGAGTTACCTCAAATAAAAATGGAACTACCATATGATGCAGTGATCTCAATTTTGAGTGTTTACTCACCTAAAAGAATTGAAATAAGGATTTTAAAGAGACAACTGCACTCTCAAGCTCTTTGCAGGATTATTCATAATAGCCAAATGGTGGAAACAACCTAAGTGTCTGTTATTGTTACTCAATGTGTACTGTATAGAACCAAACTTTTTTTCCTTTTCATTTCTTTTCTTTTCAACCTAAATCCTTGTGCATGCTTAGCAAGCACTCTATATTAAGCTATACTCCTATACCTCCTAGCCTGAACCAAATTTTTTTTAGAATTCATTGAAATTGCTTTGTAGTTAAGCATATGTTCAATTTTATTACAATAAATTTTATTATTCATGTTCACATATATATACTTTCATAGACATGAATGAATGGAAGTATCCAAAGATTTTAGCTGCAACTTTCTCTAACAGGTAAGATTACAGGTGATTTTCATTTTGTCTTATACATTCAATATTTTTTATAATTAGCATATATAACTTTTTTAGAGGGACAGTGAGAGAGAGAGAAAGAAGGAATGAATTTTATTTAGTTTTTCATCTGATTTTTATTGCTCTGACACTTTTGTGAGTGTGTGTGTATGTGGTGCTGAGGTTCGAGCCTGCATCCTTGCACATGCCAGACAAGTGCTGTAACCACTTCAGCTCCAGCTTATATAATTTTTATTAGAAAAGTATTTTTCTGATAACAAAATTATGTTTCCACATAATATAGCAATAAATTTTATGAGAATAATAGGACTTTAAGAATATGTTAAATTGTATTTGACATAATTTAAGAATTCAAGATAGAATAAGGAACATGTTAGAAAATATTCTACCAAAATTTAAATTGTAAGAAGTGCTTGCTACTGGAAAAAAGAGAAGTTCAGTTATTTAGAAAACTAATATCTTTAGAATCAAGACCTCCAAACATTCTAGATAAACAAAGCACTACACCAACATAAGTACAAACCCCAAAAATATTATATGTAAAAGTTGACATAAAAAATATACAAACTCATTTTATCTGTGGAGAAAAGTGGTATATATAACTAAGTAACTGAAATTCATAAGTAATTCAAATTTTTTCAAGGCCAGAGGTTCCAAAGGGAATAGATCAACCAGGTGGGGTGGCACACTCCTGTTATCCCAAACACTTGGGGAGCTAAAGCAGGAGCATCACAAATTCTAGGTCAGTCAGGGTGACTTAGAAAGACCCTCAGCAACTTTTAAAACCCTATCTCAAAAATAAAAAATAAAAAGAGCTGAGAACTTAGCTTAGTAATAAAGACCCTGGGTTCAGTCCCCAATACCAAAAATAAAACAAAACAAAACAAAAACAACAACAAAAGGAAATACATCTGATGTGTCCACACTATTGACCTGATACTTTCTGCATGAAGATCTGTTTGAATAGTCATCAATAAGTTAAAAAAAATTGGATTTTATTTTGAAAAAACTGTTTATATAAAATTTAAATCATTAAAATCCATGTTATGGCTTGGCACATCTTACCTGAAAAAAATAGTAAAAAGATGCTAGTGCTGATTCTCACAGTAAAACACAAATTACATAATACCAGCATACAGTTTCCCATAATTGGATTGGACACAAATCCAGTAAAACATTATTTTAATATTATCAAGATTTAAAAAAGAGAAATGTGTTACACTTCTCACACAGATCAATCAACAAAGCTTATAAAATCTACCTCGTTAACATTTCTTCACATATTTCCTCAGTAGTCCTACTCTTAATGCCTTGGTCCAGACCCTCATTTTTCTCACCTGGTTTACTGCAACAACCCCCTAATTTATACACTAATCTATTCCTCTCTCTAATCTCTTCCCTTCAGTCAGCTTCCACTCATACCTAGAGATAAATTTATAAAACAAACCTAAGCAGATCATTTCTGGTTTAAATTCTCTGCTGCCTTGTTTTCTTGCATCTCCTTTCAATCTCTCAAATATGTTGCAATCACAACACCATCTTCCTTCAGACCAAATACCCAGTTCTCACTTGACTACAACTGGTTTTAAACCAGGATTTCTTTCAGTTCTTACTTTCTATCCTCAACTAATTACATTCTTCTGCACACACAAACCCTTACCACATATCAGCTTTTCTAAATTTCGCATTTCCAAAAGAGACGGTATGCCTTCCCCACAATACCATCTTCATGTCCAGACAAAATACCTATCTTATGCTTAATGTCAGACTAGTTAAGTTATGTCAATGCATTTCCCCATTACCACCCCACAAATTATTCCTAGATAATAGTGGTTAGGCAGTCTTGGAGCCAAATAAGGAAGATGGTCTGAGGGCTTGACTTAAAACTAGCACACCAATGCTGCCAAGACATACTTATGCTCCCAAAAAGTCACCATTCCATTCAAAGTCTGTCAGTAAATAGATTCCGTCTTCACCTCTTGTTAGAAGGAATTGCAGACATCTTACAGCGTGCAGATAAGAAACGATGAATTGTGACCTGAGTTTTAGAATATTATAGGTAAAAGCTGAATGGTAGGATGCTACTGGTGTGAAGTTTGGAAATATCTTCAGTGATAGATTTCAAAGAAAACAAAATTTTAAACAGGGCATGTGGTGCATGTCTGTAATCCCAATAGTTTAAGAGGCTAAAGAAGTGAGATAGAAAAAGTTAGACAGTCAGAGTAGATAAAATGTTTGAGTCGGTCTGGAGGAGACTGGTTTCTCTTTTGACATTCCCTTTGATATGTCAATGACGCCAAAAGGCAAACACTCCCTGCCGCTAGAGGAGGAACCACTTCCTTCCCTGGCCCCTAAGTGCAAAAACAAAGACATAACCCCTAAGAGCAAAGGCAG
>PVKS010048415.1:0-12423 GCA_004027875.1 Aplodontia rufa | reverse complement strand
CAACTCTCAGACTGAAGGGCCAGGACTCAACATCCAGTTGTGGTGCTCCAAATCAAGTCGGCCCTCTAGCCCCATGGTTCTGCTCTTCCCACCACCCGGACCTTACCTGATCGCGTCTCCCCTGTGGTCTTTCAGCTCAACCTCCCAACACAATGACCACTTTCCTTAGCATCTCCCCTGATCAAGGTCTACACTGCTCCACGATTCCTCCTCAGCTTCAAATTCAGAATGGTCTCCTCAATGTTGATGCGATCAGCAAGGCAGGTTGGGAGAAATGAACGGCATCTCTAGTACAGTTAGGGCCAGCGAGCTCATTCCCAGGGTCGCCATGACATCTGTGACCTGAAACAGAAGCTTGCCTTCCCACAGTTCTGGAGGTCAGAGTTCTGGAATCAGAGAGTCAGCTGGTGGGGGAGGGTCCTTCCTTGGCTCTTCCAGCTCCTGGTATTTTTTGACAATCTTCTGTATTCCCTGCCCTGTGGTGTTAGAAAAATAGCATCCTGTGGTGCTCATTAGAGCATGGAGAGAGACTTTAGTCAGCTCCCTCATGATAGCTGTGGAGATCTTTGCAATGGGGCCTTGGGGCAGGAGGGAATGACAGAAAGACTGGGAAGAAGGATCAGGGGTGAGGGGTGTTCTGGCCAACTGACACAACAGGAATCTTGATAGAGACAGGCCAGGTGCCCAGACATCACCCAGGGGTGGCATAGGATGGCCAGATACTGAGAGGGGTGCTCCTGCTTAGCTGATGGAGCAGGTTGCCCAGATGTCACCCAGGGGTGGCAATGGCTGGGGGAGCATGGTCAGAACAGGAGGATGGCCAGATACTGGGAGGGGCATACTAAAACTGGCTTTATAAGCAGGTATTTCAGGGCCTGACAGAAGTTTGGCCAAGCAGAAAACCTTGTGTCAGTCCCCTCTAGTCCAGGGAAAAAGAGCCCTTTTCCTCATCTATGAATGCTGCATGTCAAGTTTCTGCTCGGCAGTCTTTTGTTTATCAGGAACCAGCTGCTTCCCCTCCCAGGACATGAAGAGGGTGTTGGCTGGATGGTGCTGGTGATTGGCATTTAATGGGGAGGGATTTCAATGAACATAAGGAAAAGCAGACAGGCCCAGGGGTGGGTCCAGAGGGCAGCTGAGACCTCCCTGCAGGCTCAAGGATCACAATGACCATCCAGCAGACATCCTGGATTGCAGCTCAAATATCTCTGTTAACTGAGGCCCACACAGCAGCAGGCTGTCTCCTTCTGTGACCTGGAACATGCACAAAGGATTGTTCTGCATGTGGGCCAGATCAAGAGCCCTGCAGGAGTGGCGGTGTTGGCTCTGTGCAAAGCTACCACTGTGCTGATCTTCTCTGTCCTTCCACTGTCTCCTAAGCCATGGCCACACATAACCCTCCTGCTAAATCACAGCCTAAACAAGCATGGAAATGCCCCTAGCGACTTTTCCTATGAAAATAAAAGGGACTGGCATGATGGGTTCAACCAGGCTGGAACACCCAAAATACATGAAGCTACAGGGGAAATTGCTGCAGAGAAATGCATGAAACACCTAGGATGGAACTGCTCCACAAAGCAATCTTTGGCATAAACCACCGAGAACTGTAGAGCCCAGCCCGGGACAGCTCCATACACTCCCCTGCACTAGATCATCCCACCAAGCTCCTCTAGCACAGCTCTGACACTCTGTGCCCAGCAGCACCCCACTTCCCCACCTCCACCATCTCTATTGTAACGCCTGCCTGAGGAAAGCTCAGGGATGTCAGGAGAGCCGACCACATCCTACCAGCTCCTGGCAACAGGCCCCTACATCCCCTGCCTGAAGCATTTACTAAAAAGATCTTACAGTCAACTCAGGATGGCCTGGCTCAGAACCTGAGAGCAGCTGCCCTCAGATATAACTACCAAGGAGGACAAAGCCTCTCCAGTCTCTGCAGGCGGAAGCCTAGACAACTGCCAAAGCACAGCTGGCCCAGTCACATCTACCCCCACCAACCCTTTCTCCTTTTGCCCATCACTGACTCCTGAACTCACTCCCGAGTTCTCCCTTTAAAAAGCTCTAAACACCTCTGCAGAAGTGGAAACAGAGCTCAGCTTTCTCCTCTCCCATCCAGTTCCTGAGTAAAAGCTCTTCTTACCCCTTTGAGGTCTGGCCATTTATCTTTGATGTCCCCAAAGGGGAAATTCAGAAGAGGAGAAAAAGTGAGTTGGGGTCACCTTGAGACACTAGCCATGCCACTGCTGTAGACCAGAAACTGCAGAGAAATTAACTGCCAGGTGTCCAGAGCACCTGACACAGCACTTATGTCCCTTTGGGTCAAAGATCAGAGGCCTTTGAAAATTGTATACAGTGCCATAGAGTGATGGTCAGGGCCTGGCCTGGTTTCAAGACCATGAGTTTTTTTTTTTTTTTAAAGTTGATGTCAGCCCATGGGGGCCACTACCAAAGTGAGGAATCCTCCTGCAACCTCTAAGACATGTGGAGGCCCAACCCCACTGTCACTTTGGGGAATTTCAGAGAGTTCAGTCTGTCCTATCTGCCCAGCCTTCTCCATGGAGGCCTCTGGGAACTGTAGACCTATGAGGATTCTGGGTAGTACAACTCAACTTTCCTGCAGCCCTAAATGCAGAGACTCCTGGGAGGTGCAGGACACATGGCTACCAAACATCACTGAAGATTCTGGGCAGTGTACTCCATCCTTCCTGTGGAGCCCTAACCCAGAGTTTCCAGGGAGTACAAAGTCACATGCTCACCAGATACTCCTGAGGATTCTGGGCAGTGTAGTCCATATATTCTGTGCAGCCCTGACTTAGACATTACTTGCAGCTGCTTGCCACATGGTCACCAGGCATCCCTGAGGATTCTGGGTAGTACAGCTCATATTCCTGTGGATCCCTCACCGAGGCACCTGGGAGCTGCAGGTCACTTGCTCAGCAGGCACCCCTGAGATTTCAGGGCAGTGTACTCCACTCTCTGGGCAGCCCTCACATCAGAGACCCTTAGGTGCTGCAGGCCATATGCCCACCAGGTACCGTGGAGGATTCTGGTTCATGTAGTCTTTCCTTCCTGCTGTCCCCTCCCAGAAAGTTGGAGGTCAAATCGAATGCTCACCAGGCACCCCTCAGGATCCTGGTCAGAATACTCAATACTTCCTGCACAGCTCACTCCAGAGGCTCGAGGACTGCAGGACATGCTCACCAGGCTCCCTTGAGGATTCTGAGTAGTGTACTCCATCCTTCCTGTCAAGCCCTCATCAAGAGGCTCCTGGGAGCTGAAAGCCACAGTCTCACGAGGCTCCTCTGAGGATTCTGACAGTATAGTCCACATTTCATGTGCAGCCGTCACCCCAGCTCCTGAGATGTAGGCCATATTCTCACCTGGCACCCCTAAGTATTCTGGGTAGTCCACTACATCCTTCCTATGGAGATTTCACCTGGAGGCTCCTGGGAACTGTGGACTAAAACTCAGCAGACACTTTTAGGATTCTGCTTAGTGTGGTACATCCTTCCTGTGGGGCCTTCACCACAAGTCCAGGCACCCCTGAGTACTATGCCTATTGCAGCCCATCCTTGTAAAGCCCTCACCCATAGGCTCCTGGTAGCTAAAGGCCACAATCCCACCAGGCAACCCTGTGTATTCTGAATACTGCAGTCCAAACTTTCTTGCAGCCCTCACCCCCAAGGCTCCAGGAAGCTCCAGATCACACACTCTGAGTTACTCATGAGAATTCCAGACTGTCCAACCTTCCTGTGCAGTTCTCACCCCTGAGAATCTGAGCTGCAGGTCAGATGCTCACCAGGAAGTCCTGAGAATTCTGGGTTTTGCAGTCCATCCTTCCTCTGAAGTCCTCACCAAGAGCCCCCTACTACAGGCCACAGGCTCACAAAGCTCCCAAGAACCTCACCCATGCCTTCAGCTCCATCATCTGTCAGGGCATGGCTGCTCTTCCCTTAGCAGCTCTCTTCCCTTTTCTCTCTCCAACAGCCTGCTGATTGGGTCAGGCAAATCTCTCCCATCCTGAGAGCCCCAGGCACCCCTTGGACCTCTAACCAGATCCCTCATAGTCCTGAGACCCATCTCAAAGCCTGCCCACACAGCTGTTCTGTGATTTGACAGTGGGTCCCCTAGCTCCAAAGCATCCCTTTCTTCTGTGACTTAGTCTGTCTTAGTGGGGAGCTGACACATCCAGGTGTGACATGGGTGAAAACCAGTGTCCCTCTGTGGTGTTGCTCCTGCCCTCCATCTTCTATAAATATCCAGATCTCCAAAATAGCTGTGCCTCTAATGCTGGCAGTTGATCACCATGCTGTCCTTGTGGAGTCATGTGGCCCAATATCCCTGCTTCACAGTGTGCCACCCTCAGTGAGCCTCCCTGTCCTGCATGGCCTGTGGACAGCAGCCCCCTTGGCCATCCTCTGCTGCCACTGAAGCATGGGAGCACTGTGCTGGCAGCTCTATCCTCCCTGTCCTGCATGGCTAGGAGACATTCAGCCCCCTAGGCCATCCTCTGTCACCCTTGAAGCATGGTGGTGCTGTGCTGGTGGATCTGTGGCTCTCTTCCAGTCTTGCTGTCTCTCAGCTGAGAATGAGCCCCATTCCTGGACAATGGGGAACCTTGTCCTCTGGTTCATGTTCTCTGTGGAGCTTACAAAGAGGGGAAGGTTTGAGCACAAGTTGGGCCAGGAAGACCTTGGCTAGGGTGCCTTAATGAGGGTGATGCTGGGAAAGCAACTGGAGGCCAGCTCCTTCCCATCCTGTGAACCCCATTGTGGCCACTAGGGGGCAGGGTGACAAACAGCCTGTAGGGGGGCCTGGGGCTGAGGCTGGGGCTGGCACTCAGGAGGGGCAGACTCCAGGTGTGCACAGGCCAGGGGAGCAGGGAGAGGACATGAAAATGGCTGAATTAGAAGTCAGCCTCCTTAGGTGCTGCACCCATGTCCCCTCCCTACCGTTAGGTAAGACTTGAGTATTTGTGCACTAGGACAGGACTGTGGAGATCACCCTGGAATCTCCTGGGCTTTGCCAAGCAGCATGCAGGAAACAGGCCTGCAGATGGCAAAGAGCCCTGCCAGGCACCCTCAGAGACACATTCCAGAAGCCTGCCGTCTTCTGGCATGACCGCTCCCTGCCCAGTGCCAATGGGCAGGCAGACCCCAGTTATGGAAACAGGCACCAAAGGCTGAGAGCACTGTGACTAAATCCACTTATTCCTAAATAAAAAGCAAAATAAACAGGAGATGCATCATCAGGGCACCACAACCCTGTTTCTGCCTCCTTCCTTGGTCCTACACTACCAGTAAAATTAACAGCCCCAAATAATCATTAGACTGTCTTCCTCTCCAATCTCCACTATGATACAGGGGGCAGCCCCACCCCAAATATACAAAATGCTACACAAGTACAATATGTACATTGAGGGAGGGAGTCCATCCCCCATAGCTTCTGCCCTGCCTGTCACAATGCTTGAGAAAATGCTAGCTGGTTGCCCTGCCTGCACCCAATCTGCCCTCACCTAGCCTTGTGAGCCTCAACTGTCTCAAGACCCACAGGAATGCTGCCCAGCTGAGCTGCCCAAGGTGCCTCTGAGATGATGGGAGCCACTGAATGAAGGACTGCCCCCACCAGATTGTCCCATCCCAGCCTCCAGTGAGCCCCGTCTTAGGGTCCCTGAGAATGCTGCCCAGCTGACCTGCTCAGGGTGCCTCTGAGAAGGTCCCAGTCTCCAGCTGTAAAAGTGCTGCTCAACTTTCCTGCCCTGAATGCCTACATGAAAGAGGCTGGAGCTCCCCAAATGAAGAACTGCTTGGTGAGGGGCCACCAGGGAGCCCCTGCCCCTCTACAGAGGCACCCTGCTAACAGTATGCATCTGTAGTGCTCTCTCTGGAAGAGGAGTCAAAAAATCAAGTCTCAGCCCTGGCCAACATGGGTCTACACCCACTCGTTTCCCATTAGGTAAGAGTTTTATCTTGCTGCTCTAAGAACAAAAGAGTGACTGGGAAGGAGTGGCAGGGACAGGGTGGGGGAAAGAGTCCCATGGCCCCACTTTAGGCTTTGATCAGCAGTCTTTTTTTATTGGTTGAACATGGTCTTACATGTTGAAGGGATTCATTGTTAAACATTGATACATGTTTACTTGATGACAATGTAACATGAACCCAGTCCTTACCCAGGAACCCTCCTTTTCCCACTCCCTAATCTCGTCTCCACTATAATTCCCCCCAATTACAGGTAAAAATGTCTACATACATATATAATGTCAGTTTCCTAATTTAAATGCCTGCAGGAGTATTAACTAGCTTCTCAGGAGAAGTGTCTCTTATAGTATTAGTAATCCCATTTCCTCCCAGTCCTCCCTCTTGCCCCCACCTGCCTCCCCCACTTCCATAACCAGACTTCCCCCAGATCATGTGTTGCTTCAAATATATTTCACTAACTTTCACCCTTTCCTTGTTTTACTCTAGCTTTAAGATATGAGAGAAATGACCAACAGTCTTAGAGGACTGTTCACCTGGCCATCCTCATCAGCATTGTAGAAGGGGACACAGGCTGATGCCCAGGCCAAGGTGGCCCTGGGGCTTCTGGATCTCATGCAGCAGGTGCATGATCTGCTGTGCAGTGCAGTTCTTGGGGACCAAAGCTGCTCCAGCCTCCTCTCGTGCAGCTTCCACACTGTTGGGGGGTTCTCCTCTTGAAGGTCTTTGGGGAGAAGGGAGAGTTCTGAGAAACATGCAGCTGTCTGCTGCTGCTCCTGCCCACTTGCCCTGAGGTCCTACTCACCACTCTGCTTGTGGGAAGTTCAAAGTCCCTGGAGGCTGGTGTGCCCTGGAGTGGGCTCCAGGGCAGGGCTCAGGAGTGCTGCCAGGAACTTGCCCTGCCACACCTGGTGCTCACTCATGAGCTGTGACACCAGCTACTTCAGCTCCAGTGGCTTCACTTGAGGGAGAGGTGCTCTGTGCCCTGGCTCCAGCCCAGCCAGGACTGCAGAGAGGCTCAGGGCCCTACCTTCATCTCCAGCTGGCTAATGTAGGCCTCCTCCACTGCCACTTCTTCAGTGCTGCCCTCTGGCTTTGGTAGAGGGCAATGTACTCTGCTGCAGGGAGAGTAGGGGACATGGCTCAGAAGCTGGTGTTCCCCTGACATGCCCCCTGTGCAGGTCCTCTCCTTGGGCCTCAGCCCTGCTCACCAGTGCTATCTGTCTCTCCAGAGAGCTGTATGCAGCAATGTTCCAGTTCCTCAGCCCACTCCTTGAACTCCACTTTCTCCAGCATGACCTCCAGGAAGTGGCTCTGAGGACAAAGAGCAAGGTCAGGACTTGGTGGTGACCTGCCCTGCATCCCCACTTCATCAGGAAAGGCTCACTAACCTGCAACATCTGCATGGCCACCTGTAGAGCCTGGGGACTCTCCCCAGATGCACAATTACCCCTGCTCCCAAGGGCCAGGGCCTGCTCTGTGGGCTCACTCTGATGTGGAGCTGGCAGGTGAGCCTGGCACTTGCAGCGTGCCTGCTGTTCCCTCAGCTGTCTGTGCAGCTGTGCCCAATGTTCCTGGGCACTGGGCAGAGCCATGTTACAAAATGCCACCTAGAGGCAAAACAGGTGTGCATTATTGGAGGTATGCTTAGGACAAACCAGAAGACAGTAAGCATAGAAGCCTTCCCCTGGGCCTCAGTGGGTCCATGTTCTTCTGGGTGGGCCAACCCTTGGCTCCCAGTGTGGGCTGTGGGAAACATTAGTGGGGACACAATGGTGTCAGGGTACACAGGGGACCACAGAGGGAGGCAATAAAGGTGAGCTAGGGCTGGGGCAGGGCAGAGGAGAACAGAGCTCACCTCAGCCTCTCAGCTATCTAGGTCTTCTGAGACAGTCAGACTGGGCTGAGGAACCCCCTCATCCTCATCTTCATCCACTCTGTCTTCTACTGCAGATAGTCAGAGGGGTCCTCAGACAGTCCCACAAGAAAAGGCACAGAGAGAAGGGCCCACCTCTGCCCCTCATGTGTGCCCCTGGGCCAGCCTCCCCAGATAATCACTCCTCAATCCTAGCAGACCCTCCTCAGGACATCTCTCCTCCCTCTGGACAATTTCACTCCCCTTCCCCAGGGAAAGCCAAGAGCCTCAGCTGGGTCTGCTGGTTCTGCTGACTGGTGGCTTCCAGGAAAGACAGTGACAACAAAGAGGTGTCCAGGTCCTCCACTGAGGAGTGCCAGCAGCTTCCTCACCTGAGTGTCCTGCAACTCCCAGTGGGCCACCTCCACTGCCATCCTGCCCTGCACTGCCTGTGCTGTAGCCAGTCTGAGCTAAGCCTGCAGCACAACCTGCTTGTGCAGCACCCGAAGCCAGCTGCTGATAGAACGTTACACACTTTTGCAGGTGTGACAGATACTTGTCTTGCTGCTGCTGCAGACCCCGAGCCTCCTGGCTCTTCAGCTCCACCTGTGGGAAGACCCGTGCATAAGGGCAGGTGGGACTTGCTTCCATATTCTGAGCCCAAAAATGATGGAGGGCTGGGGTGAAAGTAGCCCCATGCCTCCTGCACTTAACCTCACACCTTGTAGCCTTCTTTCCCACCATGGGCACTTCAGGCCCAGATGTGGAAAAGCAGAGAGAGCCAGCCCACATCTGGTAACAGCACACTACTGGTGCTCAGTAACTGAAGAGCCTCCCATTGAAATGGTCCTTCCCTACAGTGAGGGGCTCCAGGCCTCCAGAAGAATGATCATGTCTGGAGCCAAGAGAAGCCCAGGGCTACTAGCCTCTGACAGATACAGAGCAGGAGTCAGGAGTCACCTGACCCCTAGGCTGCAGTTAATCTATCCTGGCCCTGGCTCTGACCCTCCCCAGAGGCCAGTGCCTGTGCCCTGGCCCATGCATGCCACATGGGTTAGGGGTTACAGTCTCCTTCAGCTCTCCCAGCTTCTCCTGTAACTGACCTACTTTCCTGGACAGCTCCCTCTTGATAGGCTGCTCTGACTGCAGTGCACTAGTGATCTTCATGTTCTCATTAGTCTGGACAGAGAGGAGTAATCAACACCATGCAATGAAGCTAGAGACCCCAGACCTTGGTGTGCATCTGCCAAACTGCAGGGAAGAATCACCTCCACTCCCTCCATGGATATCTGAACAGGGCTTTAGCTCATGGGGTGCTTTCACAGCACCCAGTTTATGGGGATGCAGGCTGAGGCAGAGGCAAGACAGGCAGGTGTGCTACCCTGCCCCAAGGACTTGCCACAGGAGGGTGCCTGTGGGCTATGCACCAGCCTGACGCAGCCATCCTGTAGCTCTGCCAGCTGCTCCTTGAGCTCGTGGTTCTGCAAGAGTGTGCATCTGATGGGTCCTTCTGCACGGTCTCCAGGATCTGCTTGCACTCCTCCACCTGAGAGTCCCAGAACTCCACTGCCTGCTCTAGCTCCAGCAAATCATCCTGCACCTGGGTGAGGAGCTATCTGACCAGGCTCTCCAGTTCCTTCAGTGACTGCAGGCAGAGACTGAGCAGCCACTGCCCTGCCTTGAAGGCCCTGCTTAGGGAGAGGGACTTCACTGAGAAAGGAAGCACTCAAGTAAGGGGCTCACCCTCAGCTTCTGGAACCCTCTTGTGGGCACTCAGCTGTTCATTCTGGCCCCTCACCCCAAACCTTGCCTAGCTGATGATCTGTCACCTTCCAGGTGTTTACAGTCATGCTCAAGGCAGTTGGGCATGCAGAGATAAGACCCCTTTCCGTCCACCACAGTGCCCCTGAATTCACTCCCCTCCCTGGAACCTTCGAAGCCCCACAGCCCTCAGGCTTATTCTGGCTCCCAAGTCACCATCATCCCTGCTCATCCATCTGACTCCTCAGATCTTCCAAGCTGGTGTTCATCTCCTTTGCCTGACTCTCACTCTGCTCCTTCTCCTTCCTCGATGTGTGCACCTGCCTCAGGTGAAAAAGCAGAGGGAGCGAGGGCTTGGAGGACCCAGCCAAGGCTCCCCTCTGCCTCACTCCCACAAAACCAGAGCACTCCACAAGTGACAGATTCCCACTGTGCAGATGCCCAGGAAAGCCAAGCAACAACCTGCCAGGCCTCACCTGCTCCAACATTTGCCGCATCCTCTGCTGCCACAGGGCAGTCTCTTCTCTCAGTCTCTCCGCGGAGTGGTCTCTCTCCTCCTGGAGACGCTTCAGGGACTCCATCAACTGCAAGAGTGGGCACAGAAGTTAGGAAGGGCTATCACCAGTTCATACCTGCTCCTAACCACCTGGAGTTCTCTTCCTCCCACATCACTCCCTCTGCAAAGCCTCACCTGCCCCACAGGTGTCTCCAACTTTCCCTGATCTTCTATGGCTTCCTGTGTCTGCTGGATATTATCAGAGGGAGCCCGGGTGTTCCCTGTGATGCCTACACAAGGGGGTGTGCTAGGACCAGGGTATAATCTAAGGGTATTACCACATCATACAAGCACTGGCTCAGCCCTCAGGAGAGGGAACAGACTCCTGAGTAAACATAAATGAAACCTACAACATGATGTGTTTTCAACCAAGATGTTTTAAAAATAAAAACTTAAAGGCCTTATCACAGGATCAATGGCAAGGCACATTCCTAGCATGTGAGATGTGCTGGCTTGGATCTTTAGCACTGTATTAAAATAAAATCAAGGTACTCTTCTCATCTACAAATAGAAAAAAATTTAAAACAGTCTTATCTCTGTGATTCTGATTCCAGGAGTCTAGGCAGGAATCCCATTTGTGGACTTTCAGCCATCTCTGGTGGATTCCACAACAAGACCAGAACAAAGACCCAAATTTTCCAGTTCTTGGCTGGAGGCCACCCTGACCATTCCAGAGAGCTAGGGCTTGGGCTGCCTGGCTGCAGCCTCACTTGTTGCAGTCAGAGCTCAGACATCTCCATAGCTGCTTTCTTGGCCAGTAGGACATGGAGCCTCTCTTCCACTTCTGAGTTCTGCTGCTTCAGTTCCTCATTGTCTAGGATGTGGCCAGAGGCAGTGCAGGAAGGAATGAACCAAGAACAGCAAGAATCACTTTGACCACCCACCCACCCCCCTTGCCACACAATCACACAACTGTGGCATTAGAAGGGACTCCAGGAATCGGGTCACAAGTGACAGGCCACAGAGAGGTTGAGTTGCCTGAGGCCATCCTGTGAATGAGGGGCACAACTGGGACTATGGCATAGCTTTGGACACATCCAGACTGTACAACCTCCCTCTACCACCCCAGGCTCACCTGTACCCCCACCAGCACCCTTGGCATTGACTAAAGACCTGGACCACCCATTCTCCTTACCCTTCCTACCAGTTCTTGTGCAACTCCAGCCTGAGGGAATCTCCCTCTTTGGTTAGATCCTTATTGTGTTGCAAATATAAAAGCTGAGTCAGGATCTGGCAGGCCAAAGAGGCAGCCAGCAGGCTGAGGATAGTAGCTATTCCAGAGTAACACTTCCTCACCCTCAATCACACCTGACAGTTTTCCAAGGCATTTCTGAGCCTAGGGTCTAATTTATGTTTTTGTATGTTTCCTTTGATTTGTGAGAAAGGGGTCTCAGTATGTTGCCAGGCTGCTTTCAACTCCTGGGCTCAGATGAGCCTTTACTCCGCCTTCCAAGGAGCTGGGAGCACAGGTACGGGGTACCCTGAGAGAAAGTAATTTTTCTGAGGTCACCCACAAAGCTAATAGCAAAGATGGGCTCAAAATTCAAACACTCTTTTAATCCTGGAGCCTGGGGCGACCCTCACCACACCCTGGGGCACTTTGGGTGGCATATCCTAAAAGAAGAGCCTGATGGCCAGTGGTTGTTCTAATGGCCTAGCTTCCATGTTGTCACCAAGGCCCAGGAAAATCAAATGGCAACTACCATTTATTGAATGTGTACACCAAACCTGGCTCTATGCTAGGAAATTAATAGAAAAACAACAATGTCATTTAAACTTCATAAATGTATGTATACATCATACATATGTGCATTTTTTTTCAATGCTGAGGATTGAACCCAGAGCCTCATGCACTCTAGGCAAGCACTCCACCATTGAGATATACCCCCAGCTCTGAAACCCAGCATTGTTAACCAGTATCTGACATTTCTTCATCTTAACCACTACCCTTTATTGCTCTTTAAGTTCCCAACTCATGGGAGCATGGCCAGCCAAGACTCACATCCCCAGGTGACTGATGACCAACAGCAGTCTCAGGACTACTGCCATTTTTAATCTTCTTTGCTCCTGCAAGAATACCAGGACTGGTCTTCTGTTGATATTCTCTCAACTGTGAAAAGCAGTGATATTCAGGAGAATGATAAGTCTCTATATTCATATTCTCCTCTACACTTTTCATAAAATAGCCTTAAGTGCACCATCTGATATAATACCACCAATAATCCCAAAAGATGTTTTAATGATTTCTTAATGACTGAAGAAATGGACTGTTAACA
>PVKS010048414.1:0-12423 GCA_004027875.1 Aplodontia rufa | reverse complement strand
GAGTATATAGAAGACAAAGAAAAAATATGTACATCCAAGAAGATCAAATTCAGTAAAAACAATAAAGCTAAAAAGTATTACAAACAAAAAAATTAACAGATAAAAGTTTTAAAAAGTTAAAAATACTAGATGGCAGCAGGCTCCACAATAAAAAATAAAAGGAGTTGGGAAAGTTCTGAGTTTTTGCCATCTAGGTCAGTATGTACCATGTTGGGGGAATGCGTTCATATGTGCCATATAGCTGGAAACTCTTCCCAGTTGAGCTTGTGGGGGATGCAGCTTGGTAATCTCCAGGGGGCATGGGATTCCCTAGAGGATCTCCAAATTTTCTGCTGGAGGGGGGTGAGAAGACCCTGCTGTCTCCAGCTGCTTATGAGAATAAAATTCAGCACCACCTGAGATACACTCCTGGGCAGATTATTTTCTGCTTGACCAAACTCCTGATCTTCTTATGCTGGGGGCCCAGCAGCAGTAGGAAGTCTAGTAGATCCTGGTGTAGATGAATGGGACTCTGACTGTTCCAAGGAGAGTGGCTAGCCTTGGGCTATCTTTTCCAGATTCAAAGTTGTCAAACTCTTGGTTGTTTTGTGATCTTCAGAGACCCAAAGAGTTGCTCTGTGGGGATGACACAGTCTCAGCAGGGGAAGGAGGTTCCAGCCTAATCGGGTCAGTGTTTATGTGGTTCTCATGGGGGTGTTGTTTCACTAGAGGGTGTGGAAGCCCAGACCCACCTGAAGGGCTCTGAACCTATGGCATCTTGGTTATGCATAGAGCTTGGAGGCTGAAGGAGAGCCCAGACTGGCCCTTGTATTCAAAGGTTCCTGAGGCTAATGTTAGTCCCTGTCTTGTTTGAGAGTTACAGGCAGTTTGGGGGAAACTGAAGGAAGTGGGCACCTTGGTGAAAACAATATGCCCTACTGAGCCAAGTTCCATTCACAGACTCCTCCCATTTGGGCGTGTAAGAAGGAAGGCAGGAGGCCACCACTTGCCTGACCCACACGCTGGAGAGGGGGTTTCCAGTCATGCACAGACAACTGGGCAGATGAGCAGGACACAGAGCACTTAGATATTCTTCTCTCTACATGGCGACTGAGGAACCCATTCTGTGTGTAAATGCTTGTTTAGTTTCACTTTTGCTGAGTGATCAGCCCCGTCCTCAGGGAAACCTCAAAATGCCAGGCAGAGCCAGACAGCTGAGTTGCACAGAACAGCTGTAGGTTCACTATTGCGAGCAATTAAATCCCAGAGCTTTAGTATAGCTGTTGCAAACTGGGAACGCAGGACTCTGTAAGGGCGTCCCAGCTGTGTCCAAATTAGATTACTTAAGCCTGGTTCCTCCCCTCTGGGATAGCTCCCTGCTCCTCGGCTGTGAAAACAGCAGCAATCGAGTTGGCAGGACAAACTCATTGTTTAGATTCATTAATGCAAATCTCTTTTCCTTTGGTAATAAAGAATTTCAGGGCAGGTAATGATCCCACACACCAAGAGCACAGTCCTACCATTGGGTACTGCCTCCAAATCTTGCAGCATGAAGGGATTCTAGATGAAAACCAAGAAATATATATCAACATTATGATTAAGGACTGGTTTTAAATAAAAAACTTTAGAGCTTATGCCCTGGGATCAACTAATACGTTAAGATATACTTTGGGGTGCATCACAACCTGCAAATACCTGTTTTGAAGATTATGATCAGTAACAATCAAGGAGTTGAAAGAATTAAGGAATGAGATCAGAGAGCAATTTCAGGTGATGAGAGACAACTTTCATAAGGAAATAAGGGAACAAATCCATGAAATGTAAGACCATATTTATAAAGAGTTAGACATCCGAAACAGAGATGCAACAGAGCTATCAGAATTGAAAAATACGGTCAACCAAATCAAATCCTCACTAGAAGATACTAACACCAGGGTAAACTCAACAGAAAATAGAACCTCCACTCTCAAAGAATGAACAACAAATAATGAAGACAGGTTGAGCAATGTTGAGTTCAATGAGGACAGACAAGAAAAGAAACTTATCATGCATGACCAGAACTTCCAAGTAATATTTGATGAGATGAGAAGAAACAACCTGAGAGCATTTGGACTGGAAGAAAACACCAAACAACAAACAGGGGGCATTAAGAGCATATTAAATGAAATTATCAAGGAGAACTTTCCTCATATCAGGATTGATCCAGATTACCAAATCCAAGACATATATAGAACACCAAACAGACCAAACCAACTGAGAATTTCACCAAGACATATCATATATAAAATGATTAACAGAGAAACTAAAAAAAGAATTATAAAAGCAGCTAGGGTGAAGGCGCAAGTCACGTTCAGAGGCAGACCAATCAGAATCACTATGGATTTTTCAGATCAGATAATGAAGGCCAGAAGAGTATGGAACAATATTTTTTCAAACCTTGAAAGAGAATAATTTGAGCCAAAAATAACATACCCTGCAAAACTCAGCTTTAAATGTGACAGAGAAATTAAATATTTCCATGATAAATTCAAGCTAGCAAGATAAATGAACACAAACTCTGCATTACGGAATAATCTTAAGGACATTCTTCATTCAGTAGAATTTAGTAATAATTCTCTTAAACCCTAAAGGAAACAGTGTCTACAATCACAATACACACCAATAGAAACCCAAGATCACTCAAAACACAGCAACAATCACAAAGTCTGGGACTCAGAGTCCCATATCTATTCTAACTCTGAATGTGAATGATCTAAATGCCCCAATTAAAAGACACAGATTGGCTTACTGGATCAAAAAATAAAATCCAACAATATGTTGTCTACAAGAGACACACCTCACACTGAAAAATAGACACAGACTGAAGGTGAAAGGTTGGTGAAATGTCTACCAGGCCTGTGGACCAAGAAAGCAAGCTGGTGTGGCAATACTAATATCTGAAACAGTTACTTTTGATCCAAAACTACTTTAAAAGGACAAAGATGGACACTAAAGCATACTAAAAGGGACAATTCCCAAGAAAACTTAATGATAATTAATATTTTTGCCCCCAATAACAATTCCCCCAAATACATGGAAAAAACACTCAAGGACATTAAACCCCTCATTAATCTCAACACAACAGTACTGGGGGATTTCAATACACCATTATCAACATTGGACAGATCATCAAAACAAAAAATCAACAAAGATATCTCCAATCTGAACATCTCTACTAATCAATTGGGCTTTACAGACATCTACAGAGTATTCCAACCTAAATCTGCTGAATTTACCTTCTTCTCAGCAGCTCACAGATCCTTCTTAAAAATACACCACATCCTCCTCCACAGAGCTAACCTTAACAAATTCAAGAAAGTTGATATAGTCCCATGTATAAAGTCAGATCACAATGTCATGGTCTTAGGAATAAACAACAACAACAAAAATAAACAACAGAAGCTACTCTAATACTTGGAAATTGAATAATACCCTTTTAAACAAAGAATGGATAAAAGTCCAAATGAGATCAGAAATCAAATAATTCTTGGAAATGAATGAGAATGATGAAACAACGTATTGAAACCTCTGGGAAAGTATGAAAGCATACTTATGAGGTAAATTTACAGCAATGAGAGCATACATCAAAAATCTGGAGAGAGCCCAGATAAATACTCTTATGATCCAACTCAAATTCCTGAAAAAAGAGGAACAATCCAATCCAAAATCTAATAGAAGAAAGGAATTAACTAAAATCAGAGCTGAAATCAATGAAATTGAGAACAAAAAAACAATACAAAATATCAAGCAAACAATGAGTTAGTTCTTTGAAAAACCCAGGGGATTTAGAATCAGCACATTATAGTGACATGGCAATATCTTTGTTCATAGCAGCTCAATTTACAATAGCTAAATCATGGAAACAAGCCAGATGTCCCTCACTGGATGAATGGATCCAAAAGCTTTGGTACATATATACCATGGAATTTTACACAGCAATTAGAAGCAATGATATTGTAGCCTTTGAAGGTAAACGGATGGCTATGGAAGAAATAATACTGAGTAAAATCAGGAGAACCCAGAAAACCAAGGGTCGAATGTCTTCACTCATCTGTGGAGGCTGGAACTAGACCCTGGCCATTAAGAGAAGTGGTCTAATATCAGGTGTTAAATCCAGATATCATGTAATATTACACAACCTAATACTTTTTTAGAGATGTTTTGGGAAGGGGAAGGGAAGGATAAGGGTGGGTAATTTGGGGGGCACTCTTGGGGGTAAATCCAATTTTCAGAATCTATATACATTATATATTATTTGGTTAAAATTTGTATGATTGTTCAACAAATAAATTTCTCAATAAAAATAAATAAAAGTTTAAAAATGAAAAATAAATAAATAAGATCGACAGACACCTTGGCAACCTCACAAAAAGAAGAGTTTAATGAAGCAAATCAATAAAATCAAAGATGAAAATGGAGATGTCACCACAGACTCAACCAAAATCCCGGAGATTATTAGATCTTATTTTGAAAATTTATACTCTGCCAAGTTTGATAATCTGGAAGATATGAACAGATACTTAGCCACATACAACACCCCCAGATTAACACCGGAAGACATCAAAAATCTAAACGAACCTATTTCAGGTTTCAAAATTGAAGCAACAATCAAAGGCCTTCCAAAACAGAAAAGTCCTGGACCTGATGGATTCATGGCAGAATTCTAACAATTTTTTACAGAAGAATTAACACCGATCCTCTATAAGCTTTTCCTTGAAATTGAAAGGGTTGGAGCACAACCAAAAACTTTTTATGAAGCAAATATAACTCTCATACCAAAATCTAACAAAAGATTCATCAAGAAAAGAAAACTACAGTCCAATTTCCCTGATGAACATACATGCAAAAATCCTTAATAAAATTCTAGCCAATTGGATCCAAAAGTGCATTAAAAAGATAATACATCATGATCAATTGGGCTTCATTCCTGGAAAACAGGGCTGGTGCAACATTCACTAATCAAAAAATGTTATTCACCACTTTAATAGAATTAAAAATAAAAATCACATAATCATCTCAATCAACGCAGAAAAGGCCTTTGATAATATTCAACATCCTTTTATGCTCAAATCCCTGGAGAGGATAAGGATCAAGGGACGATATTTTAACTATGTAAGATCCATTTATGACAGACCCATAGCAGACATTATTCTCAATGGTGAAAGACTGAAAGCATTTCCACTTAATTCAGGAACAAGACAAGGCTCTCCACTTTTACCACTCTTATTTAATATAGTCCTTGAAACTCTTGCCAGAGCTATCAGACAAGAGAAGGAAAGCAAAGGAATTGGAGCAGGAAAAGAAGTCAAGTTGTCTCTATTTGCTGATGACATGATCCTCTACCTAGAAAACCCTACAAGCTCAACCAGAAGACTTCTGGAGCTTATAAACGACTTCAGCAAAGTGGCTGGTTATAAGATTAACACCAATAAATCATTAGCTTTCCTATACTCCAGCAACAACTGCACTGAAGAGGAATTAGGAAATCTGTCCCTTTCACCATCTCCTCCAGAAAAATAAAATACTTGGGCACAAATTTCCCAAAGGATGTCAAGGACATATACAATGAAAATTATCAAACTTAAAAAAAATTATAGAAGACCTGAGTAGATGGAAAAACATTCCATGTTCATGGTTAGGTAGATAGAGTCAATATCATCAAAATGGCCATTATACCCAAAGCCCTATGCATCTTTACTGCAATCCCTATCAAGATACCAATGTCAATCTTCAGGGATATAGAAAAAGCAATACTCAAATTTGTATGGCATAATGGAAGATGCAGAATAGCCAAAATATTACTCAGCAAGAAGGAAGATGCATGAGGCATGTCAATTCCTGACCTGAAATTATAATACAAGGCTACAGTAACAAAATAGCATGGTATTGGTACCAAAACAAAATGGAAGAGCAATGGAATAGAATACAGGATTCTGAGATGAACCCTCATACCTTTAACTATCTGGTATTTGATAAAGTGGGCAAAAGCATAGTGTGGAAGAATGATAGCCTGTTCAACAAATGGTGTTGGACAAATTGGACAGCCATAGGCAGACAACTGAAATTGGATCCTTACCTTTCATGCTGCACAAATATTAAATCACAATTAAGGATCTGGATCTTAAACCAGCAACTCTACATTTGCTTGAAAAAGAAGTTGGATCAACATTACATGACATAGGGGTCGACACAGCCTTCCTTAATAGGACTCCCATAGTGCAAGCAGTGAAGTCAAGATTAAATGCATGGGATGCAATTAAACTAAAAAGCTTTTGCATAGCTAAGGATTTAGTCAAAAGTCTCAAGAGAGAACCTACAGAATGGGAGAAAAATTTTGCCTGCTACACCTTGGACAGAGGGCTAATATCCAGAATATACAAAGAACTTTAAAAATTAAATACCAAAATCACAATTAACCCAATTAATAAATGGGCTATGGAACTAAAAAGAAGCTTCTCAATGGAGGAAGTCCAAAAAGCCCATTAACATATGAGAAAACTACATCACTAGCAATAAGAGAAAGGCAAATCAAAACTTCATTGAGATTTCACCTCACTCCAGTCAGAGTGGCAAAAATGAAGAACACAAACAATGACAGGTGCTGGAGAGGCTGTGGGAAAAGATGAACACTTACATTGCTGGTGGGAGTGCAAACTGGTACAGCCACTCTGGAAAGCAGTGTGGAGACTTCTTAAAAAATTAGGGCTGGAACCACATTTGACCCAGCTATCGCACTCCTGGGTATCTTCCCAAAAGACCTAGAATTGGCTTACTATAGAGATACAGATACATCAATGTTTATATCAGCTCAATTTACTATAGCTAAATTATGGAACCAAACCAGATGTCCTTCATTTGATGAATGGATCCAAAAACTGTGGTAGATATATAGAATGGTATATTACTTGGCTATTAGAGAAAACAATATTATGGCATTTGCAGCCAAATGAATGGGGATGGAAAAAAATTTGCTTAGTATCCCAAACTCAGAGACTCAAGGGTCAAATGTTTTCTCTCATTTGTGGAAGCTAGAATATGAGCAGAAACAGTATGACAGAGGGCTAACCTAAAAATTAACTCAACATGTATGAATTCTTATATGATCATCTGGAACTTTGCCTAGGTTTCTGGAGGACATAGGGATGGGGAAGGGAATAGGAAGGACATCAAGGTGACCGGAGGGAGGTATTATGGGGGAATCTAATCTGAGGGGAACCTGTGACTTCCACAAGAAATCCAATTAACTTGGGGCTTAAGTAAAGTGAAACATGGAACCATGGGAAACCCAAAGGAGGGAAAACATGGTCGGGCACAGTACTGGGTTGTTCTGTCATTACACTATTGTTCTTGATTGTTTGATGATGAACCCTTCCTAGTTGTAAGACCATGTTTATCGAATAAAAATTTTTTAAAAAATCAAAATCAGTCTCTGCTGGAAAGAAAAAAAGAGAAAATTCTATTGTTTCTCTCAAATACTTCGTAGTTAGCAAATCATGAAGCAATGAAAAGATTGAATAATTAAGAATAAAATATGTTTGAATACATCTCAGAATTATAATGAAATATAAATTGCCTATGGTTGAACTCTGTATTTATAAACATTGTGGCTCTGTGTCAGAACTGCTGGTTTTCCCATTCCTAGTATATTCATTCCACAAGCAGGTGCTAAGGTAGTCTGACATCACTGGAATGATAACATGAAAATGATACAATCTACAGCTCAGGAGTCATATAACACAGAAAAAGAGGCCAGTGAGCTAAATCTGGACAAAGTCATAGACTCTATGATATCATCTGATATGGGCACTTCTGGAACACTCTTATGGAACTTGGAACCCATTGCTGATCAGTGTTGCAGACATTTTAGTGGAAGTGATGGAAGAGTGGACACCTGAAACATAAGAATTCAGTAGCCAGAAGACCAAAGTACAAGCAGTCAGAGGTGAGGAAGAATTTTCTTTTAATATTTATAAGTACTTTTTGGGAAGAAGTTAGACCAAGGGGAAGAGGGGAGTAATTGGTAAGAAACAAGGCTAAACTCCTTGAAAACGATCAACTTGATTTGTCATTTTTATTCTCATTGAAGGTATTTGGAATGTTCCTGAGAGTAAATCATTCCCAAGTATATGACAAGAGGTTTACAATGGCACAAATCAAGAGATGGCTGATAGAGTGTAATTGATTAACTAGGTATTATGTCATGAGTCTGCATTCTGGGTCCATAAACCTGAGAACTAGATAAGGTCTTTGACTCCTCCTCCTTCTCCTCCTCCTCCTCTTCCTCCTCCTCCTCCTCTTCCTCCTCCTCCTTCTCTGTCTCCTACTTTTCGTAACAGGGATTGAGCCCACACAGGATTTATCAGTGCACTATGACCCTGCCATATGTATATCCTATTTTAAGACAGGGCCCAACTAAGTCACTAAGTTGCTTAGGGCTCGACTGATGCCTCTGTTTTCTAACAAGGGTATCATTATGCTGGAGAACAACATATGTGAAGAAAGTGTGGAGCCAGAAAATAAAATATTGAGATTTTTACATGTTTGAGAGCAAAAATATTAATGAATGAATGATAGCCTTTATTAAGAATGTTTATATTTTCACATCTTTCATTTCATGTCTGTAAGCAAAAAAATTTGTCCTAAATATATTAACAAAATGAAACAGGCTAATATTTGCTATTCATGACATATTTCAGAAGATAAGTCACTAATCTAAATTCATTCCATAAACTTTATGAGTATGTTTTGTTTGAATTCTCTGACTATAACTGTTTGCAACCCATGACACACCTGAAAGGAATAAGTTCTTATTTATATTTCTGAAGTTAAACAGGAGATATCATCATGGGAAGGATGTATCATTTTAGCCATGTAATCTAAGAAATGTCTGAGGCTAGATTTCACTTAAAGATTGCTTTAAAATCAAATAAATATAATTAAACTCTTACTTATTTCAAATTTAGATAATATAATAAAGATAATGTGCAATGCTACTTAGACTACTTTGATTTAAAGTAGAATTATAATGTGTTAATTGCAAAATACGCACTCCACCACTGTGCTGTACACAGCCTCAATCCTGGATGGAAATATCTTCACTCTCTGGATAGCAAATGAGAGGTGAGGGGTAGCTTCATTTGGGAAAGAGTTAGCAATTAAAACTGAATGCCCACAGGGAGACAGGGTACAGGATAAGAACACAGTGAGGGGGCGCTGCCCTGCAAAGGGACACTCAAAAGACTGCTGAAAGGTCTTGGGATTTGAAGACTCCAGTTTTCTCCTGCCTATTGAAAGGTTGGAATGGTATCTCTCTCAAGAAAAATCTGAAAACAATAAAATGCTTTTTAAAAGTCCATTTCATCCAATTTTGTTTTTTAATGAAATCAAACTATTCTTTATTGGATATTCAGAATTATTTTTTCCCTCTTGAATGGCACATACTATGGAAGAAATACAATTTCAGGAACAGAAAGAAAAATGAGAAAAATATCCCATGACTTTCACCACTCTCTGATTCTGTATGATAAGGGAGTCCCCAAAGGCTTGCAAGTGTATAAGAAAGAGAATAAGAGAAAACACACTATTGTTAGAAAACATAAAATTGTTTAGTAATCAGCTAATCTTTATTTTATATTTAGTCTTAATTAAAAGCGGTGTCAGAGACATCATTGTTGGGGGGGGGTATTTCTGTAATCCTAGGGTCTTGGGAAGCTGAGTCAGGAGGATTGCAAGTTCAAAGCCAGCCTCAGGAATTTTGCAAGGCCCCAAGCAAAAAATATCTATATCTATCTCATATATATATTGTTACTGATGTAGTTAAAAAACCCTTGGGTTTGATCCCTGCACCAGGAAACAAAAATAAATATTAGTTCTATTGGTGCAAAATAAAATTTTCATTTTATAAAACACTTCTTTCTCTGTACACTTTTGCTCTAGGTGGGTATTATGTATAAGGTGGTGGAGGAAGCCCAATACACAACCTTAATAGGCAGATCACATCAGTAAATTCACTTGCACTTGTCCATTTTTAATAATTGTGATGTGAGAGAAAATAGATTGTACAATGTACCATGAATTTTATCTTTGTAGAAGAATTCTGTCACAATAGGTAGTTTTTAAGTATGTATCCAAAAATTTGTTTCCTGAGGAATCTGCAGACTTAAAGGATAAGGAGTTTACAGCATCAGAACACACAACTGTCATTTTTTCAAATAACCCTACTTCTGTTTTTATATATAGATATCATTTTATTTCCATGAAAATGCTGTTCTACTATTTTTCAACGTGGAAAGGTATGAAAGCCACAGTGTATGCTTTATTGAAGAGCCAAGTAAGGCTGAGAGACATAGCAGATTCACAGGTGACAAACCCAAATGGCTGAAGTGCAGATTGGCCTTTGTGTCTCTTACTGAGCCTCAAATTAAATGGGATCAGTTCTCCCATCCTCTGGCAGGAAAAATGACTTTTAGGCATTGAGAGAAAATGCATAGGTAAAATATTTTAACACTAATAAAATTTGCTTTAACAGAGTCCTGAAGTTGTTATTTGCTGGGGCAATTTATCAAGGCCCTTTCTACAAATAAAGAGAAAAATGGCTGGGGATACTGCTCAATGGTAAAATGGCCCTGGGATCAATCTCAACTTCTAATAAACAAGAGCAGAAAAATATAGCTGGTGTTCTTCAACTACTCAACATCCTTTTAATCAGGGTAAGACTTGTATTCCTAATGTGAAAGTCAGCAGCTTTTGGATTCTCACTGATACTTGATGTTACTGCATTTTGTTGTGCTCTGCATTTTAAATTATTGGTTGGCCCCCAATTAGCTGGTAAAAATTAAGAGGAGATTACAAAGGCAAATCTTTGTCTCTTGAAAACATTTTTTTAGTATGGTGATATGTAGCAACCATTCAAAGTTAGAGGAAGTGAAAATGGAAGTGTATGAATGTTAAGATCTATTCAAGTGGCCTAATTTAGTCCTGCCAGAAGGCACTCAAGACACCACTGGTAGAACCCCCATCTGAAGCAGTACTGCTCAGAACCAACCAGGGGAGGTTCCCCATCTGGAGCAGCCTGCCTACCTACAACCTGTGTTTTGGCTGGGGCCTGTTTGAGACCAGAAGGCGCTCAGGATACCCCTGGTAGGACTCCTGTTTGGAGCAGCCCTGGTCAGGACCAAGCAGGGGAGATTCTCACACTTAGAGCATCCCCACATACCAGACATCCTGTGTTCCTACTGGGCTTTTTAGAGTCCTGCCAGAAGGTGCTCAGAACACTACTGGAAGAACCCCCTCCACAACAGCCCTGCTCAGGTCCAACCAGGTGAGGTTCCCCGCCTGGAGCAACACAACCTACCAATGCCCCGTGTTCCTTTTGGGGCCTGTTTGCTTCCTGCTGGAAGGTAGGTCTCCATTTTGGTACATTCTGATTTGCAACTTTGAGCCTGGAACCAAAAGGTAGAGCAACAGCAGGACCCAGGCAGAAACAGCATCTGGAAGAAAGTTGTCATCAAATTGTTGGTGGCTCATCTGCCCTTTTGACTTGCAAGAAAAAACCACCTGGAGAACTGCTGGCTTTCCCCTCAAGAAATCTCAATTCAGAGATCCACAGGAAGCTCTTCAAAATGAGGAATCAAACAAGGAGAGGTTCACCTCAAACCCAAAGCTCCCCTAAAAAGGATGCCACGGATAGTGGTTCAGATGAAAACTTGAACATATTATCAATGACCTCATTAATAAAAGTAACAATGAACTAAAAGAAGATATAATAAAAGGACTAAGTGAGAAGACTGAAGAGATGAAAAATTCCATTATCAAAGAAGTAGACATACTCAAAAAGGAAGTAACAGTGCAGAAATCTGCAGTCAATGACATCAGAGGAACCATGGAAGAATTTAGTAATAGACTAACTTTTATAGAAAACATAACCTCAGGTCTTGAAGAAAGAATTTCTGACAATGAGGACAGGCTGAGCAAGCTAGAGTGCATGGATGACAAGAAAGAAAAGAAAACTCACACAACACGAACAGAATTTTTAAAAATGTCTGGGAAGAAATGAGAAGAAACAATTTAAGAGTAATTGACATACAAGAAGAAATTGACTAAGTTCAGAAATGGTCCTTTGAACCCCATCCTTTCTAGAGTTTTGAGCATAAAAGGGTGCTGGATTTTATCAAAAGCCTTTTCTGCGTCCAATGAGATGATCATAAGGTTCTTGTCCTTGATTCTGTTTAAGTGGTGGATTACGTTAATTGTTTTGCGTATGTTGAACCAGCCCTGCATTCCAGGGATAAAGCCCACTTGGTCATGATGGATTATTTCCTTAATAATTTTTTGAATATGGTTTGCTAGTACTTTGTTGAGGATTTTTGCATCCACGTTCATAAGGGATATTGGTCTGTAGTTTTC
>PVKS010048413.1:0-12429 GCA_004027875.1 Aplodontia rufa | reverse complement strand
TTCTCATTGTCCAGGGTCTAGACCCCACCTCCACAGATGAGTGGAGACAATCGACCCTTAGATCTCTGGGTTAAGCTGATTTTACTCATCATGATCTCTTCCATAACCATCCATTTACCCTCGAAGGCTGCAATATCATTGTTTCTAATTGCTGTGTAATATTCCATGGTATAAATGTACCACAGTTTTTGGATCCACTATCAATTTTTTTTATTTGTTCAACACAGTCCTACTTATTGGAGGGAATTGTTGGTACATGTTCATGCATGGATATTGACAATGTAAGTTAAAGCCAATCCTAATCCAGGATCTCCCCCATTCATCCCTTCCCCGCTCTCATGTCTCCTCTGTAATACCCCCATGCTATAGCTGGAAATGAGCATAGACATGTATATTAATTTTTGAAATTTCTGAGTTTCTCTGCCTGCCTGTGTACAGTTAGTCTTCTCATGGGAGTCAAGAGTCCCAGCTGTATTGATAACCCTCCTTATCCCTCCCCTACCTCCTGTCTTCCCCTACCTTCATAGCTATGGTTTCGCTAGCTTATATGAAATTTCAACTTTGGTGTAAAACTAACATTTTTATGTGAGTCCTTGACCATGGCTCCCTGGCAGGGTTCTGAGCAGGGTGGTGGCTTATTCTCTGACATTGTCATTCCTCCCTTTTTTGCCCCAATGTCCTCATTGACTCCATTGCTAAGACCTGTCCAGCTCTACATTAAAGAATATCTGGAGACCCTCCATGTCTCATCTCCAGCAATGACAGCCTTGCCTGAGCACATCACTCCTTTCCTAAAGCTTTCCTTGACATTTGCTTCTCATTGAACTTGCGGATTGCTAGTCTGCAGTACCTGGCTTGGCCTATTCTCCAGCCTCACTCCCTGAACTCCAGCCTCACCAACCAGCCTTCTCTCTCCTGCAGCAACACAGTAAGCATTTCCCACCTCTGGGTCTTTGCATGAGCCCCTCCTCCTGGAACAGGCTTCCCACAGTCATTTGCACACCTGCTCATTCTCATCTCAGGTATGGGCTTGGCTTCTCCTCCTCAGAAGTGCTTCCCTGTCCGGACACTTCCTTTATTTCATGCTATAATCCTTTCATCACTATAATGTGTAATGGCTGTGACTTTTTATTCTATCTTTGTGTTGATTTTCTGATGAGTACAAGACATTGTTTCTCTTGTTTACTAATCAACCCTCTGCACCTACAACCCTCTCTGTCCTCCATAAGTATCTGTAAAATAATGAACCAAACACAATACTGCATAGCTTCTAGGAGCAGAAGAAATTAAGTCCATAACTTTATTTACTGTTAAAACAAATTACAGCAGTCTGCTCTACTTGTTGGTGATTTGCTGATCAACCCAGGCTGCACTTTATAAAAGAGAATAGAAAGAATATTAGTGCTTTGATAGGGCCTCAGAGGTCATTTGATTTCTCATTTTGTAAATGAGAAAATTGGAACCCAGAGAGGCCACAGGATCTTACCCAAGATCATATCCATTTCTTCATAACACAATATTTCTTAGTGTTTAATTTCTTTAATTAAACAAGCAATTATCCATTGAAATAATGAAAATTATATAAAAATATGTCTCCTAAAGATTGAAGATCCTCCATGTCCACTCCCATCTCCAAGAGGGACCACTGTTCCTACTATGGAGCAAATTCTTTAAGGCCCCTTGTGTGTGATTATGAATACATATGTGCATATTTACATGTCTATAGCTTCACCATAACACTTAGCTAGCTTGAAATTTTGTTTAGACTTAGAAATAAAAAGGCTTCTTTAGAATACCTCTGATCAAAAGAAAAATATTCCATTCTGTGCTACCCAGGAAAAGAGAGAAGACAGCCCACTTGGCTAATCGAACGAACTCTGGAGGACTGACCAGCCCATGATCCACAGGGGACAGATGAATTTTGTGCACTTCTATGACTTGGCCTGCTGCTCTGGGTGTGAAGTGAAATTCTAACCCTTCCCAGTGACTAGTGCTGACTTATTTATGGAAAATTATTATTACAGCTAAATAAACTCCTATGCCGTTCATGGTGGTGAGTCAAAAACGGAAAAAGGAAAATTTTCAAAAGGAAAGGAGTGACGAAGAACAACAAAGAGAAAGAAAGAAGAGTTCAATAATTAATGGCAGGGCTGGAATCAGACAGTCCAGGCTCAAACCAAGCCCCCATTTCCTCATCTGTAATGTTGGGTGACAGTGCTACTAGTGGCATGCTACCCAATACATACACACTACCCATGCATAGGAGTTACCTTATTTATTTGTTTATCTGTTTATTTATTTATTTTTGTGGTACTGAAAATTGAATCCAGGGGTGCTCTACTAGTGAGCTATATCTCTAGCTGCCCCCTACAAATTTTTCCCCATATTTTTTGAGACATGGTCTTGCTGAGTTGTTCAGGCTGGCCTTAAACCTGTCTCAGCTTCATGAGGAGCAGGTATTATAGGTGTCCACCACTGCACCCAGCTAGTCATTATTTTAAAGTAAACAGGTGGTAATGACTATGTGCTCTCTCCCTCCTTTCTCTTATACACATCACCACACATACACACACACACACACACACACACACACACACACACACACATCAAATGGGGCAACATTGAACCTAGTCATGAGTCATAATGATACAATATCTTTAAAAAATGAAAGTTCTTCATTACATCAGGTTCAAGAGGGTGCTGAGCCCAGGAAGTGGTACAGAAGAACTTGCATTCTTGTTCTACATAGCAAGAAGAGTGTTAATGAACCCCATATCCAGGCTTTCTGAGACCAAGATGACCCAGGGATGGATAATAATTCTTGTCCTATCCTTAAGGACCAAGTAGGGTATGGGATGCAATGGGTATGTTGATATGACACAGAGCAGGTTTTGCTGAACAGGGAATGTGAGACAATGAAAACTGAAAAGATGAATGGAAAAGGCACAGAGTGTGGAAAGAGTGGTCCAGGCTCCGTCGCAAACCAACCAAATGCCCTTGTAAGTCATTCTCTCATACCTTTAAGTTTTCTCATCTGTGAATATCATGAATTCTAAGACATGTTTTTTACTTTTAGCATCTCAAGTTGGGATCGTGGGTAGATTCAGTCCAAAGTCAACATGCCCATCAGGCACAATGAATCTAAGGCCCCCCAATATTATTATGAACCACAAAGTGCTTTTAATGTTTTTTTAAAATAAGAAGAAAAATGAATATTTAAGTCAAACAAAATGTTTAATATATAATAGTAATATGTTTATCTGAACACCAGTCAATACTGTCATAGAGTATGTTTTTTCAGAAATTTATTTGTTGACCAATCAAATAAGCTTCTAATGAAACAATATAATATATATAAATTCTGAAAATTAGATTTACCCCCAAGCGCCCCCATTACCCACCCTCCCCCCACTTCTCAATACATCTCTACAAGTGCCTTAAGTTGTATGACATTACACCTTATCCAGATTTAAAACATGATAATAGACCTCCTTCTTTCTCAATGGCCAGGGTCTAGCTCTAGCCTCCACAGATGAGTGAAGACATTCAAACCTTGGTTCTCTGGGTTAAGGTGATTTTATTCAGCATAATTTCTTCCATAGCCATCTGTTTACCTTCAAAGGCTGTAATATTATTGTTTCTAATTGCTGAGTAAAACTCCATGGTATGCATGTACCACAGTTTTGGGATCCATTCATCCGTTTCCATAATTTAGCTATTGTAAATTGAGCTGTCACTGCAGTGTGCTGATTCTAAATCCCCTGGAAAAATACCCAAGAGAGGAATAGCAGGATCATATGGTAGGCTCATCCCTAGTTTTTTGAGGATTCTCCACACTGCTTTCCAGAGGGGCTGTACCATTCTGCAGTTCCATCAACAGTGTGCTAGTGTGCCTATCTCTCCACAACCCTTCCAGCATCTATTATTGTTTATTTTCTTCATTTCTGCCAATCTGACTGGCATGAGGTGATATCTTAATGTAGTTTTCATTTACATTCCTCTGATTACTAGTGATTTAGAGCACTTTCTCATGTATTCATTGGCTTGCTCAATCTCCTCTGTTGAGAAGTTTCTATTTAGCTCTTTGACCCATTTATTGATTGAGTTCTTTGTGTTTTTGTAGTTGAGATTTTTGAGGATTTTGTAGATTCTGGGTATGAGGCCCCTGTCAGAGGAATCACAGCCCATGATTCTCTCCAGTTCTGTAGAAAACCTCTTGACTCTTTTGATGGTTTCCTTGGCAGTGCAAAAGCTTTTTACCTTTAAGGCATCCCAATCACTAGGAGTCTTCCACTCTCCCGACCGGGGCTGGCTCTGGATTGAGTATGATATTTAATATTTCCTATGGAAAAAGGGACCCACAGAAGTCATAATGCAACCTTGGCTCAGCACTTCTATCCCAAGGTAGTGTCCTTTGAGACTCTTTGTGGCAACCTAGAACTCCACAGCATGTAGCTTAAGAGCCATTACACTTAACCTACAATAAAGAAGGAACGGGCTTGTTTTGAATGTCTCTAAAGAAAGGAACACAGACAACTATTCAAGATGCTGTAGAGAAACTCTTTGCATCTCTTTCTGATGCCAAAACTCTATGGTTCCCAATGGTTATTGAACTTGTCCTTCTAATTTTCAAATACAGATCTCAATTTTTTTCCCACTAGAGGAAGAAGAGATGAGAGAAGAGATGTGAGAGAGCCCAACAAGAGATTGAAGTGTTATGAAGAAACTTCCCTGGGACTTATCTGTAAATTAAGGGCAGTGGAATTACAGGGCCTTTCTACCTCTGCAATTCTTGGATTCCAACAAAAAATATGGAAATGAAATGAACTATATGAAAATGTCAAAAATAAGTGGTTACATTCCATAATAGTTTATTACAGTTTAGCAAAAATTTGTGCTACTTTCTTCATTTCTAGATTTCTTTTTGAAACAAATGATAGACTGCAAGCTGCCTACCAACATCTATTTTCTCTTCTTCCTAGGCATATACCTAGACTACACTTCCCTGCATGCTCTCCTTGTAGCCTAGGTGTGGCCATGTGACTAAGTTTACCCAATGAAAGAAGAACCTGCATAGTACAAAATATCCATGTCAAAAGCCCACTGCACTAAAAACAAGAACAAACAATCATGCATAGTACTTCATGCTTTACTTTTTCAAGATAGGGGTTCTGGGGCTGGAGTAATGACTCAGTGGTTACAGCACTTGCCCAGCATGCGCAAGTACATGGGTTCAAACCCCAGCACCATGTACACAACTAAGTGTCTGAGCAACAAAGACCATGTGAAAAACTCAATAAAAATTGATTCTCTCTCTCTCTCTCTCTCTCTCTCTCTCCTGTCTCTCTCACTCTCCTCTCTTTTTAAAAAAAAAAATAGGGGTTCCCTCTTGCCCAGACTGGTCTTGAATTCCTAGGTTCAAGTGATTCTCTTGACTCAGTCTTCTGAGTGGCTGGGACTGAAGGCATCAGCCACAGTGCCCTGCCACGCTCTTTCTGGTCTTGAATTCCTAGGTTCAAGTGATTCTCTTGACTCAGTCTTCTGAGTGGCTGGGACTGAAGGCATCAGCCACAGTGCCCTGCCACGCTCTTTTCCTCACATAGCTAATGACTAGATAAGTACATGGAGGCACCACCTGATGACACCCTCAACTATCAGAACTTACCTTGACAGTTATATGGACCAGAAATCAACTTGTATTTTATTGAGTCACCACCTGTTTGGATTTGTTACTATGATATGAATGTCCTAATTATGCAATGATAGACACATAGAGGGAAACAGATGATCAACAAAGATACATCAAAACTGAACCATACTATTGAAGCTAGAGTTTCTCCACTTTTTCTGGCAGGTGGGATCTGCATAGGCCACAGGCCTCTGCTGCTGTGAAAAGTGTTGCAGCTCTTAACAGCAGATTATGCCTTCCAGTGTTGCAGCAGACCCCAGCAGGTTATTACCAATTTCTTTTTTCTTGGTTTTTGTCTCACAAATCCAAAACATACAGACCACAGAAGGCAAGAGTAAAGAGTAAGATTTATTCATAAATAGAAACAGAAACCTCATAGGGCAAGAGGGGACCAATAGCTGGTTGCCCTCTGAGTGTGCTAGTCTAGCGGTTTATATAACACTTGGGTCAACTCTATTGGTCCAAACTCATGCTAATCTGGGTTTGAAAAAGTACTAATACCATTGGTCCAAAATTATGCTAATTAGGGTTTGGATAAGTACTGACACTATTGGTCAACTCTTGAGTCTGGATTTCTTTCAAGTCTTTCCCATTTCCATTTTATTGACGTTCATCTGAATTCCAGTTTCCTTGAAGGTTGAAATCAGTGGGGTCCAGAGCTGCAGTGTTGCACGAGTGGATATCTGCACCTGGATGGGTTGGGCTGCTCTGGGATGACAAGTCATTGTGCCTGATTTCCCTTGGTTCTGGTCCCACACAGCCTCAGGCCCACACCAGCATGGCAGGCTCCACACAGACTGCAGCCTGTATGGCTGCACAGCACCCAAGACACCTGCTTGCAGTAGCAGGTTGTCCATGATGTTGTACCCCAGCCCATGCAGGCAAGGGTTCGGGCACCTCTTCTTCACTCTGCAGCTCTGCTGCCGCTTCTCAGAGACAAGTGGACTGGCCACTTGGCTTGTCACCCAGGAAGCCATGTCGCTATAGGAGTGGTGGACGTAGCACTCCATCCAACAGCAACAGAATATGAGTCTTCCCATCAGTACATGGAAATTCTCCAGCATAGATCACAAATCAATTCTCAATGAATTTTTAATTGAAATTACATAATATATCTTTTTAGGTCACAGTGGAATAAAACTAGAAATCAACAAGAACAGTAAACAATACACAAATAACAATACGTGGAAATTGAACAGCATGTTATTAAACAATCAATGAGTCATTGAAGAAGTTAAAAGACAAATTTAAAAAAATTTTTAACTAAAGTGAAAACACATCATATCAAAATGTGTGAGATGCAGCAAGAGGGAAGTTAACAGCAATTAAGTGCATACACCAAAAAGTAAAAAATAAAAATACTTCAATAAACACCCTAAATGTACCTCATGGACTTAAAAAAAAGCAATAATGTACCAAGCCCAAAATCAGTATTAAGAGAGAAATAATTAAAATTAAAGCAAAAATAAATAAAATCAAAACCTAAAGCAAATATGTCAAATAAATGAAACAAAGCATTTTTTTAAAAAATACATAATTGAGATTTAGCTAGGTTATCCAAGAAAAAAGCTGAAAAAAATAAATTAAATTAGAGATGAAAAAGGAGAGATTACAATTAAAACTACAAATATGCAAAGGACCATAGGAACAACTATGAACAATTATAAGACAAACAATTGGAAAATCTTGAGGGGAGGGCCAAATGGATAAATTCCTGAACACATACGACCTGCCAAAATCTCTTCAATATACAGTAGAAAATCTAAACAGACCAATAATGAGTAATGAGACTGAACTAGTAATTAAAAGTGTCCATTATAAAACAAGTCTAGGACCCGATGGCCTTATAGCTGAATTACATAAAGCATTTAAGGAAAAATTAATTCCAATTCTTCTCAAACTATTCCAAAAATCTCTTAAGAAAGAAATTGTGCCAAACTCTTCTTATGAGGCCAGCACTACCCTTATGTGCAAAGTCACACAAAGAAGCAATTACAAAAGAAAATTATAGACCAATATTCCTGATTAGCATAGATGCAAAAATTCTCAACAAAATATTAGGAAACCTAATTTAAGAGCATAGAAAAATGATCACATACCTTGATCAAGTGGGATTCACACCAGGGATCGAGGATGGTTTAACATTCACAAGTCAATAAATGTAAACCGTGACATCAACAGAATGAAAAACAAAATCATATGGAAGTGTATATTACCCTGATTTGATCATTACACATTGTATGCATTTATCTGCACTACCCCAAAAAGATGAACAAATATTAGGTCTCCAATAAAAATAGATAGAAAATGCATATATGCAGGATAAATGCATTTAAATAATGACTCAACTTATTCACCAAAATGAAACGTCTTATATAAAATAAATAGAACTTCAGACTTAGATGTATTCCCTGTGTATATATCTGAAACCCATTTTTTTCTATCTTCACTTTGATACTTCCAAGGAGCTTCTTATTTATGTTTTATGAAAACTGTTCCTAAAGAGAAGAAAAAAAACCAGTGAACCCAATCTAGGTCATAATTAATGTTTCTCTTCTCTGATTCCCAACACCACTATTTCACCCTTATGGAATCTTCCTGGTTTAGTGTACTATAATAGTTATTTTGTGCCTGTGTTATCTTCCTGATGGATGGTGATCTGGAAATGTCAATCATTGCGTGTTCATTCTCACTCTGGTCAAAGAAAATCTGTCCTGCCCAAAGTCTGATACTAAAGAAAGTGAATCTAACTCAAGTGCAATCAATCCCCATGCCAGCAAGCACCCTGTGTGGCCTGGCATAAAAAGCCATAGGTGTCCCTCAGGAATAAGGAACAGGGTAAGTCAAAGAGTGAAGGAATTGGCCAGGCATGGTGATGCACATCTGTAATCCCAGTTGCTCAGGAGGCTGAGGCAGGAGGATCACAAGTTCAAATCCAGACTCAGCAATTTAATGGGACCCTAATTAAATTAATAAAACCCTGTTTCAAAATAAGTAAGTAAGTAAGTAAATAAAAGGGCTGGGGACATGATTCAGTGGTTAAGAATCCCTGGGTTCAATCCCTGGTACAAAAATAAATAAATAAGGAATGAGGGAATTGCTAGCAGAGCAAGATGGTGAAAAGAAGGATCCGAGTTGAATTAAGGCCATGGCAAGTCCATACCACATTTTAGCAAAATTCATGGAGAAACTAGAAGAGCCCAGAAGGTGATGAAGGACTGCTCCTAGGAGAGACGAAGAAAGAAGCAGGTGCACATGATGATGCCGAGACATACTCAAGGTAAAACTGAGCATGCAAATTGGTTTAGGAAGCCCAATCTTGGATCCTAAAGTATTCTCAATGTGAGCTACATTCCCTGTTCCTTCTCTCAGTAGAAACCCTCTTAGCACCAAAGCAATTTGAGAGGTTTTTGTCATATCAGCTCCCTGGTTCATCTCTGTGTGCTGCAATGTCTAACACACTTCCCAGCCCCTGAACAGCACTACTAATGATTTTCAAATGAAGAAGGTTTCCTTTGATATTAATTCATTCATGTATTCAGTTGTTTACTCTTATTCATCAACAAATAGTTGAATTTGTTGAGCACAAATTGGCATATAGTTGTAAGCCAAGACCCATACCTCTATGAAATATGCATTCTGATAAGTAATAGAAAATTAATAAGTAAGCCAACAGTCAAGCAAAAAAAATACAGCTGGTTCTCTGAAAGAAGCACTCAGGATAATGTGAGACAGTGGTGAAGGGAGATATAGAGGATCTTTAGTAGGATGATCAGGGGAGCCCCTCTAAGATGATATTTGAGTCACCCCAGACATTAAGAAGGAAGTTGTGAGCATTATCCTTATATCAGAACAAACTATGTGACAACCACAGAATCATATACCTGGCTCAGGGGAGGAAGGAAAGAGGCATCCCTTCTCCTCTGCAGTTCACAATCAAATGGGTAATAGAGTCATAAATGAACAACTCAGTTAAGACACACCAGAGCCTCTCTTGACTCAGAAATAGAAATAATGTACCTTTAAAATAAGGGGAAGGACACACAAGGAATTGAGAAAGGAATCTTGACAGAGGTGAAACCTGAATTGGCTGGCACTTGAAGCAATCATGGGAATATGTGGTATAGGAGGCTAATTTATTTGAGCCACAGAGGGAAAGCCTCAGGATAAATATAGACACTACATCAGGGTCTCTGAGGATCAGTAAACAGATAGTACCAAAGGATGGCAGGAAAGACCAAGAAATGGAGCATGAGGGGAGAGACAAGTTCAGGAGGGCTATGCATGTCTGCCTCAATTGCCAATTGCCACTCACTTCTGTTGGTGGCAGCTAACATTTGAGAAGGACCGTGGATGAGTCAAGACTTTGAATCTCGGCTCTTCTACTTTGCACCTATTGTGGGTAGAACAAACTTTTCATCTGAGTCACTGCTTCCTCATCTGTAAAACTGACAAAATAATAAACTGCAGGGCAGTTGACAATGAGATGAGATGACAATTATAAATGCCTAGTGTACAGTTAATGCTCAAGACATACTGGCACTTCACTCCTACATTGTTGGTGGGACAGCAAATTGATGCAACCACTCTGAAAAGCAATATGGAGACTCCTCAAAAAACTTGGAATGGAACCACCATGTGACCCAGCTATTCCACTCCTTGATGTATCCAAAGGATTTTACATCAGCACTCTACCAGGATGCAGCCACATCAATGTTTATAGCAGCACAATTCACTACAGCTAAGCTATGAGTCAACCTCAGTGTCTTTCAACAGATAAATGGATTTAAAAATATATAGCATATATATAGAATGGAATACTACTCAGCCATAGAAAAAAAGATTTTATGGCATTTACCAGTAAATGGATGGAACTGAAGATTATTGTGCTAAGTGAAATAAGCCAGTCTCAAAAAGTCAAGGGTCAAATGTGTTTCTCTGATATGTGGAAGCTAAGCCAAAATAAGGAAAAGATCAGAGGAGTAGATGAAGGGAAGTGAAAGGGAGAGGGGAGGGATGAGATAGGGAAAGCTCATGGAATGAATCAGACCCAACTTTCCTACGTAACACAGTGAATTTCACCATCATGTACATCAACAAGACACTAATTTTAAAAAACAAGCTATTAATAAATAACGGAAAGATCAGTAAGGTAGAGGGAAGAGAATAAGGAGTGGAACAAAAAGGAGGGGAAGGAGAAATACTGGGGACTGAATTAGAACAAGTATATCTCATGTTTTATAATTATGTCATTGTATATTCTATTGTCATGTATGACTAAAAGAACAAATAAAATGTACATTTAAAAAAAAGAAATACTGCTACTTCTTACTGTTAAGGAAGATGTCTGAGGAGGGGAGTGATATCCATCAGTGGGTTTTGGAAGTCACGAGGTAAAGCTGTAAGGAGGATGGACTGCAGGAATAAGAGAGATCACATTCAGGAAAGGAAATCCTGAATATCCCTGAGTTCAACACTCCTGTTTTACAGATTAAGAAAATTCAAAGAGGGTGTGTTCCTTGGTAGAACCCAGGTATTCAAGTCTCCATTCAGTGTTCTTTCTCTCACATATTGACTCCCTGATCTTTTCTGTACCCATTAGCTATCTAACCACTAGGGTCCAAAAAAAAATTACAATGCATACCGTTTTCAGTGACTTGAGACTTGAAATTTAAGTCAAACTAGAACAGAATATCATTTTGTTGACTCAAATTAGGATGACTAACCATTACATGCCATCTTTGCCCCTGCCAAGGCAACAATTTTGTACTTCAGAGCCTGTGATTCATTCATATCTGAACCTGAGCCTTATAGAGGGCATGGATGAGAACAGCCCCTGGACCCATGACAGCTCATCCCTGTTTGATGCTAATTGCATGTGAATGCTTGAATTAAGAAGACATCATTAAAAGTACATTAAGTTTAATTATGCCAGCAGCATCAGGCAGGGAGAGGTGCAGCTTAATGCCAAATGCATAATTAGATAAGACCTAATCCATTAGATTCTTATTTGTTAAGGAAATGTGTCTCATCTGTAAGTGTCACTACAAGTGGTGGCTGGGAAAACACTCCCAGGTGAGGGCATCTCCACCACCTATGAAACCCTCAGTGCTATACACTGCTATGCTATCTTAGCACTCAATGCTACCTTCTTCTACAAGAGAGCCACAGAAGAGAGGGCCTCACTTCCATGTGCCCCTGGTATAGTATGACAAGAGTCCTGGGATAAAAGTCAGACAACTTGAGCTCTGCTATTACCTAGGTCACTTCCTAAATATGTATTATTTGGGCAATTTTTTAACCACTATAGAGCTTGGTTTCCTCATCAGTGATCAATTTTGATTACAGTAACTATCTCTCATAAAGTTGATGTGAGGATGAAATGAGAAAATCCATGCAAAGTGCTCACAGCAGCCAGGAATGCCCTATGCACCCCATAAACAGCAGTTGTATCTGCTGTCATTGTCAGCATCATTGCTATCATTATGCTGGCACTATTCCTTCATCCCCACTGCAGGAGAAAATCATTTCCCCTTTCCCTCTTTTGCAGAATAAGGTGCTCACACCTGATCATCTGAAGGGTATGTCTTCGTGGTTTTGTTTGTCCTATTTTTTTCTGGGGCGGTGTCCATGTTTAGTCAGATCCTCAGTAGAGTCCTCAACGTGTTAAGAAGAAATGTGCATTATGTATTTGAGGATCATGGACCCCTTTGAGACAGTGATCAAAAACTATAAACCCC
>PVKS010048412.1:0-12428 GCA_004027875.1 Aplodontia rufa | reverse complement strand
CTCAAGCAGTTTTCTGCTGGAATTTTTGGATCTTCTAGATATAGGATCATGTTATCAGCAAAAAGGGATAGTTTGATTTCTTCTCTTCCTATTCTTCTCCCTTTGATTCCTTCTCTTGCCTGATGCTCCAGTCAGGGTCTCAAGAACTATATTGAACAAAAGTGGTGAGAGAGGGCAGCCTTGTCTTGTTCCTGAGTTCAGAGGAAATGCTTTCAACCTTTCTCCACTTAGTATTATACTAGCTGAGGGTTTGGCATATATGGCCTTCACAAAGTTAAGATAAGTTCCTTTGATCCCTATTTTCTGTAGAATTTGATCATAAATGGGTGCTGGATTTTATTGAAGACATTTTCTGCATCTATTGGGATGATCGTATGGTTTTTGTCCTCAATTCTGTTAAAGTGATGAATCACATTTATGGATTTACGTGTGTTGAACCAGCCTTGCATATCTGGAATGAAGCCTATTTGATCATGGTGAATTATCTTCTTGATGTGTTTTTGAATGCGATTTGTGAGAACTTTATCAAGGATTATTACATTGATATTCATGAGGGATATTGGTCGATAGTTTTCTTTTTTCGTTGTGTCTTTGTTGGGTTTTGGTATCAGAGTTATGGTTGCTTCATAAAAAGTGTTTGGGAGAGTTCCCTCTTTTTCAGTTTCTTGGAATAGCTTCATAAGGAGAGGTGTTAGCTCTTCTTCAAAGGTGTGGTAAAACTCTGCAGAGAATCCATCAGGTTCTGGGCTTTTCGTCTTTGGAAGACTTAATTGCTGTATGGATTTCGGTGCCTGCTTTCGGGCTGTTTAGGATTTCAATTTCATTCTGTGTCAATTTAGGAATGTTGTATGTGTCTAGAAATTTGTCCATGTCATCCACATTATCTGATTTAGAGGAGTATAGTTTTTCAAAACATGTTCTGATCATCTGTTTGATTTCAGTGGGGTCAGTGGCGATCACATCATTTTCATTGGTGATTTGTGGATTACTTTGATTCTCTCCTTCTTTTAGTTAAATTAGCTAGAGGTCTGTCAATTTTATCTATTTTTTCGAAGAATCAGCTATTTGTTTCATTGATTCTTTTTATTGTATTTTTGTTCTCAATTTCATTTATTTCAGCTTTGATCTTGGTTATTTCCTGTCTTCTGCTGACTTTGGGATTAGATTGTTCTTCCTTTCGTAGAGATTTGAGGTTGAGCATTAGCTTATTTGTTTGGGATCTCTCTTGATTTTTAATGTATACACTCAGTGCTATAAAAATTTCCCCTTAAGAATTCTTTCATGCTGTCCCAGAGGTTTTCGATTTTTGTGTCTTCATTCTCATTCTCTTCCAAAAATTCCTTAATCTCTATTCTCATATCTTCTTGGATCCATTCTTCATTTAATAGAGTGCTATTCAAACTACATGTGTATGTGCGCTTTCTGAGTTGATTTTTTTAAAGAGAACAGTGAGAGAGAGAGAGAAATACAGAATCAATTTTTTATTTAGTTTTTCACATGGCCTTTATTGCTCTGATGCTTTTTTTTACATTTGCTGAGATTTCCTTTGTGAAATAGAATATGATCTATTTTGGAGAAGGATTCATGTGCTGCTGAGAAGGTATATTCCACCAATTTGGGGTGGAATATTCTGTAGATGTCTGTTAAGTCTGTTTGATTTATGGTGTTGCTTAGACTGAAGATATCTTTATTGTTTTTTGCTTTGACGATCTGTCTATTGGTGATAGAGGAGTGTTAAAGTCTCCCAGTACTGTTGTGTTGAGGTCCACAAGTGGTTTTATATCTTGGAGTATTTTTTCCACATGGTTGGGAGCACTGGTGTTTGGAGAGTATATGTTTACTATGATTACATCTTCCTGTTGTATTGTTTCCTTTATTAGGGTTTAGTGGACTTCTTTATCTCTTCTAATTAATTTATGTTTGAAATCCACTTTGTCAGATATAATTGGAGCCCCCTTGTTTTCTTGGGCCATATGCCTGGATATGCTTTTTCCCACCCTTTTACTCTCGATCAGTGGATGTCATTGGCTGTGAGGTGGGTCTCCTGCAAGCGGCATATTGTTGGATTTTATTTTTTGATCCAATCTGCTGCTCTGTATCTTTTGATTGGTGCGCTGAGACCATTCACATCCACTATTAGGATGATATGTGGTTGTGATTCATAGTCATCATGATTTATTCATGAGTTTTGTGCATTCTTGGTTGTCTTTTGATAGCCGGGACTGCTCCGGGCATGGAGGATCCTCCTCCAGTTGGTCCCAGGAGGGGGCTGCTCCTGATGGGGGTCCTCCTGGTGGTGTCCTGAGTGCATGCTACGGAAAGCAAAAGAGGCCCGGACCAGCATGCAGGGTGTTGGGTACACCCTACCATAGATATTTATTCCTTTGAGTTAAAAAAAGTTAGTCCTATACACCAAAGATTCTTTGCCAAAATTAAAGTCTCACTGGGAGAAATAATAGCCACTAAGATTTTGGAAGTGCTGCTTTGAGTAATCTCTACAGTACCATGGCACTTGTTGGGGGACTGTCAAGTGTGAGGGGCCACTCCAGGGTCCCCAAGTCAAAGAGGCCCAGGAAGGAAAGAAAAACACTTGTTTCTGCAAGTCTATGTATGAATCTTGCTTTCTGTGTCATCAGTAGGTCTTTCCCCTTATTAAATACAGAAACTTTGAAACATAGTGAGTCAGGGGTGAGACAAATATTACCTGGCACATAATAGATGCTCAGCAAACATTTTTTTGTTGAACACCTGCTCTTAGGAGCACCACTAGCCACACACGCCCTTCCTTCTGTGTGTGTCTTGTTTACAAGGAGTAAGGAGGTACTGGGAACAGAACAGGGTGTAGGGGCTGTACTTGAGCTCCACACCCCCCACCACCTTGACCTTCCGTGTCTACAGCATTCAGAACATGGGCTGGCTTGTTTGCCTTGGACTAGGTTTGGAAATGGAGTCCAGCTCCAGAAGAGAACCTGAGAACCCCTCCTTTTTTTTCCTTTCTGAGTGGGAGGCCCAATCCCATGACCAGCCACAGATGCCTAACTGGTGGCCCTGGGCATGTGTGGCACCCACACAGGCAGCCGCTGGGGGCCTCCACTTGAAAGGCAGAGGGAAGCATGGGGACAGAGGACACTCTCCAAGGCACAGGGCTGAGAGGGGTCCTTGGACGTGAGAAGGGCTGCCTGCAGAAAGAAGGACGTTTCAAGTTTGCCAGTATGTGATGGAGGTGTTTGTAATTAGCCATCGGTTGCTAGGGTTGGTGCTTAAACTAGCTACCACCTACATGTGTTGAGAAAAGGAAGAAAGAACAGTTAGAATGCAGGAAAGAGGGAAAAACCCGCCTCGCCCACTTGACAGACTCAAATGGCTGCTGCTAGCCGCCTGCGAGGCTGGGACAGTCCCCCAACGCCCTGCTTGGGGGCTGGTTGCTGTGGCAAGCACCCTGCGGGAGCTGGAGGCACTGAGGCCTTCTCTAAGCTCCAGCAGACAAAGGGCACCTGTGAGGCCACCCAGGGGCTCACAAGCTGTACCAGGCCTGGCAACATGGTGGGACTTTGGGAGAAGTGAGGCAAAAAGAATCTTTGTGATAATGACAGTTTAAGAAAACTAGACCAGCAGCTAGCTGGGTTCCTCTGAGGGGGAAGCAGCAGAGCGATCATGTGGAAAATTCCCTTTCTCCTCAGTGCTGGGGAAAGTCACGGTGCTCTGTGGGAAAGTCCTGGTTCCAGACGGGATTCCGTGAGGCCGGGAGCACCTCTTTCTGGAAAGAGGCTGGATTGGGTCACCTTGGAGGGCTGCAGGGCCGCTGGTACAGGTTGCTTGGAGCTTTGTGGTTTTAAGACGGACTCAAATGTGCCTGGTTTCTAGAATGTACCAAGACAGAAAAATTGCTGCATGTGGCCAGTCCACGGCAGAGAGCAGACGCGTGGGAGAGAGGCCGGGGGTCCTCCTTGTAATCTGCCCAGGTTCCTCTGTGCATCTGGGGCAGCACTAATGCCTGTGGGTGGTAAGAAATACTACAGAAGCTTCCTGCGGCTTGAAGCACCCTGCTGATGGAGCCTCCCTGGGGAGCCGCCTCTGCAGGTTTGTGAGACCTGGGCCTTAGCACCTGTCAGCTGGGATCACCAAGACCAGGAGGCCTGGCACATACGCTGACCTGACTGGCGGATAGGAAAAGTGCTCCACATATCCCTTCAGCCACAGTATCAGGATCTGATCACAGCCAGTGCTCCCTAGAGAGCAGGTCAAGCTCTTGGGTGGCCACCCTGCCACACATCTGCAATTCTGGAACCAAAGATGCAAGAGAGTGGGATAGACTAGCCCAGCTGGCTACCCATTTATTTATTTACTTATTTTCATAAGCAGTTGGTTTCTGTTACTGTTTTCCACCGTAAGGGTGGTGTGATATCAGACACCACCCCCAGAAAGACCAGCCTTCGCCCTCGCAGGTGCCTCCAGTCAGAAGCCTCAGGCAGGGTGACCAGGCTAGGCCTCTGCTGGGGGCTGCCGAATGGGGAGCATTCAGGTACCACCCACCCCAGCATCACCGAGGCATGGGGCCTTGCTCTGAGCTGAGCCTTGTTCTACTGTCTTCCTCCCGGGCTAACACATCACCCAATCTCCCTCAGCACTGGCTCTTACCTCCTGGGAACAGCACTCATGAGAAAGGGCCCCTGACCCCACCCTCTCCCCCGGCCTCCTACTCCTTCTCCAGCTTAACCAAGGGAGGCAGGGAGGCCCAGGGGGTGATGGCCTCAGAAAGTGGTAGCCCAACTGAGGACCTTGGTTAGGGCTGCTGTCTCCTACTCGAATTGGAAACAGTTGCGGCAGATGTGTAAGAACAGAAGGAGGAGGAGCAATCATTCATATTCAGTTTAGAAAATGGTGGTCCAAGTGCAGATTGGCACCAGAGATCTATCTTCCTTGCCAACTGCTGTCCTATAAAGAAAGTGTAACTTCTAAGAGGAAAACAACCCTGGTGGGAGTGGGGACAGGTGACTTTGGACCAAGTACTCAGAGAGGAGACTGAGAGGCAACATAGGGCCAGTTGATTGAGGGAGGGATTCCAGACTTGTCTCAAAAAGGGGCTGACCCAGGTGGAGCAGCGGCTCAGTGGTTACAGTGCTTGCCTGGCATGTGCAAGAATGTGGGTTCAGACCCCAGCACCACGTGTACAACGAAGTGTCGGAGCAACGAAAGCCACATGGAAAACTAAATAAAATTGATTCTCTCTTTATCTCTTTTCTCACTGTTCCGCTCTCTTAAAAAAAAAAATGTGTGTGTTGTGGGGGGGCTGACCCAATCCCCAGCGACGGTCAGGGCTATGCCTGTCTTCCAAGCTGAATTTTTAGTGATGGCCTCTTTCACTTGCAAAAACAAAACAAAACAAAAACCTCACAGAAGCCACTTTGGATGATAAATTCTGTGATTGTCCTTTTTCACAGGAGGGATATTCAGGGCTGAGAATGAATCCAGAAAGCGACATGCAGGAAGTGGGGCTCCCAGTTCACCTGATGAACCCGAAGAAGAGAGACAGTTGGGAAGTCGGCTCCATTGATTCTGAAGCATTTAGAGTCGTAGGTTGTGGGCAGTGTCCAGCCTTGTATTTTGGGGGGAGAGGTGGATGCTGGAAGGGCCTTTGGGGGTCACCTACTCACCTTCTCTTCTTATCAAAAGAGGGCGCTGGGCCGAGGGAGATAAAAGTGACCTGCTCTGGCAGAGCGGGGACTGGAGCTTGAACCTACAGGATCATGGAGCACGGGTGAGACCCCGAGTCACCAGCGAGTACTGGGTAAAGCTGAGGCTTAGCAGGTTTTGCAGGATAGGGGCCACCAGGGACCAAAGAGACAGATTGGCCTGTAGAACCATGAAGAAGTGAAGAAACAAGAAGGGAAGGGGATAAAAGTGATGAGGGCCCCACAAGTAATTTGTGAAATCTAAGTATTTTCTATGGTTCAAGTAACAATTAAACCTTGCTGAAAGGTAGCCCTTAGCTACACAGCAGGTTGCTTTTCAAGGCCTCTTTCCTAGCTTCTTCACAGGGCCGCAGTGGTGGGAGAAACCTTAAGACAGTAATAGACTCGACCTCTGCTTGGCAGTTGGGGAAACTGAGTCAAAGAGAAGCAGGTGAGTCTGTCTTACAGAACCCTCAGCACCATGGTGTGATTGACAAGCCTTGAGGGGTTCCCACCCACCCACAGCAGTCGTCTCACCACGCAGGGATGTGACAATATACGTGCAAAATATAATTTAAAAAAATCACATTTGGTCCAAAGCTGTTTTTTACTGCCAGCATTTCGGGAGGTTCAGTTAAACAAGCAATGGATGAGAGGGTGACTCAGTCAAAACAGTCTACTGTCACCTCAACTTCTCTCACCTCCAGCTGCAAAAATCCCATACACCACTGTCCCACCCACATGGCAATCTCCCAAAGGTGACATTAAAAAAAAAAAAAAAACCTCAATCTCCTGGGGAAAAAAAGCATAGAATAGTTTTGTTATATACGAGCTGAGCACACATGTTGCTCAGCGAAACTTGTTTGATGATGCCTGCTCAAATATCTGCAAATATTATGAAAGCACTGGAAGATATCATCCTGGTTGCTGTGGTCCCACGGTCTGCAGAAACGCGCAGGGAAGGCACAACTGCTGTGTGTCATGTGCATTCCAGGATGTCTGGGGCCATCATCTGAACCTTCTTCTCCCAAGCCCTAACTTAGTTGCAAGCAAGTGAGCAAGGGACAGCGTGTCCCTGTAGATGAGAAGACACGCAGAAGGGAGGCAGGGTCCCCAGGTAGTGTAACCACAAGGACAGCAGGAGGCAGGCCTGGCGTGAGCTCCTGAGCAGGCTCTGCTGTCTGCCCCTGGCCACTGCTGAGATGCCCACATGACTCCCAGGGGGACTCACAGTAGGTACCAAGCGGCAGCAGCGTTTCACCTCCCGAAAGTGGGTCTTGATGGATAGGAGCAATGAAGGAGCAAGTGGCCAAAGAGATGCTGGACAGGGTGGGAAGGAAGAACCAAGGGCTCTGTGTTCTCATCACCTTGAACTTGAACAGAGGTGAGGAGGTTAAGTGTGGAGCTCAAGGCAGGGAACAGAGAACTAAGTGTGGGAAACCTCGGAACAGCAAGAAATGCCCACGTGCCCGGATCTCTGCCATGTCACCCTGGTGTACCTCACACCCAGGTTGATGCAGGTCTCCTGTGCTTAGTAGAATCAGCAGCCCCTCGATATTATGAAATTAGCATCACTGAAAGCTTAAAAAAAGAAGACAGACCAAAAATATCACACCTTAGGCAAATGAGTTGAAAATCCCTTATGGTGACACCTATTTTTTTCCACCCATTTCTAAAGTCAGAGGACACCTGGCAAATAAGCTGGTATTTGGGGTGAAGAAACGTAATTCCTGGCGCACACGGCTTCCTGAGGGTGCCACATGGAAGTGACCTCACGGAAACACATGTGCCTGAGGCGGGCGTGCAGTTTCTAGGTGAAAACCGGAGTCTTAGTCATCGGTGGAAAAGAGCAAGCCTGTGGCTCTGACCTGCTGCTCCCCACTGCTCTGCCTTCCAAGACCAAGCTTAAAGCTCATGCCAGCCACTGGCTCATCTACAGGCACACCCTAAGGACAGGTGGCACCCTCCCTCCCCTCCTGTCATTTGGAAGGAAATAAAATAGTTGTTACTGAGAAGAAGAGAAGCCCCCATTCTGCTTACGGGCTAGGAACCTCTGATTTAAGAAGCCCTTTGCAGTAGTTCATATGAAGAGACTAACTTGCGTGGCGAGGATGCAACAGACTGGGAATGTAGGGAATCCTTTGTGTTAATTAAAAAGTATAGTGGGAGACCTGGAATTTGGCCAAGCCTCATAAATCTGCTAAAAGAATCGAGGCTGTCAGATGAGTTTAAAGAGAATCAGCCGGGCCCTCTGGAGAATTCAACAGATTCCCTGCCATAGGTGACACCCACTTCCCTGTTCCTTCTGCACTCCAGCTGTGCTCATTAACCAGCGGCCCTTCCTCCCGCAGATGACAGGTGTGTCCCCACGGAGCGCAGAACTCAGAGATGATAAATTTACTCCCGCTTGCAAAAACAGAATTCTCCTCTGGCCTATAAAAATGTGCAGCAGCTTCAAGGAAATGAGGACCTTATCTGAGAACCTTCCTGCATTAACGAAGCCTGGTCCTGTGGGTCTGGACAGCTCCTCACTGCCAGGGAGAACTGCTCCAAGGTCGCTGCAGCGGAAGAAAAGACCATGTCTGACCCTCCTGCGGACTCTGACCAGGCTGGGCTGGAGGAGAAGCTCATAGTCACAGTGGACACAAACAGCTTTTTGGCCCTTTCTCCAGGGTGACAGGGTGGAGCCCCCGCCTGCCCCTGGGTGGGTCCTGGCCTGCACACAGACTTCTGCCCTGCTCCGCTGGGATGACTCCATCAGAGACCAAGGCCAGGACCACCACCCAAGCTCCACTTGAAACTACTGGAGCTCCTGGGTTCCACCATTGCCCGGGCCATTCTGTCCCCCAGATATGGCACTGCACCCCCATTCCTCCACGGGGAGGACCCGCACCCTCCTTTGCAAATCTGGACATGCTATGCTTTCTAACTCCATCTTCTGGACTAAGTTGCATGACTCCAACTCTTGCCAACGTAATACACAAGTATTGACCCAAGCAAATCCCCCAAATGTATGAAGCCATCGTTCCCCAACCAGCCTTCCAAGCAGAGCATGGAGGGAGGCCCAAGAGGGTCCACAGGTGTTTAAATGATCCCTAGACGATCTCCATGAACCACCCCTCCCTTCTCCTTGCGGGTGACCCAACTCCCATCAAAGACTGCTTGTGGAATGCCACCACTCTTTAATTTTGGTCTAAATAAGCAGCAGACAGACTGTCGTCCCTGCGTGCTATTGTAACGATTGAAAATGCCCCCGCGGTGCTCTGCCACTCGCAGGTTTAAATCCATTTCCTCTGACAGGGACACAGGTTTTTACTAAATGAACCTGTCCAGATTAGGAGCTGCGTTTACCTGTCCCATCCTTCCCTGGGGCTCTGCTGCCAACAGTCCCGGCGCTCGCTTTGGAGTAGAGCAGCGCACAGCCCTGCTCTTGAACCCCACGAGCCGCCCATCCAGTCGCACAAAGCCCTCGACCACCCCTGCATCCAACCTGCACAAAGCCCTGGAGGGCGGGCAGAGCGACACCACCTCAGGACCGAGGAGTGGTCTGTGTCTGCCATTTTGACCCCAAGGATGTCTGGATGTCATGATCACAGTCACAGATATTTTAAAGAGGATTATATCAGCACTGATGGCTTTCTTTCATCGTTTCCAAAGCTACCTAGAAAATGCACTTTTTAAAACTGTTTTCATTATGACCGTAGCGGGCAATCAATTCAATCTCATGCTGATTCACTCTTCCATGTCTAAATACCTGCTGTTATCTCACCAGCCTGCTCAGGACAAACAGAAGGATCTGTGGCAGCTTTCCATGTTCCCCCCATGCACGTGTCCATCAAAGCCACTCTTAAATCACAGAGAGCTTTAGTCCACCGCTGCTGTAACAGAATAGCACAGACGGGGGAGTTTACAAAGCACAGAAGTTTCTTTCTCACAGTTCTGGAGACTGGAAGCCCAAGAGGGAGGCACCAGTGTGTGGTCTTCTTGCTGCATCCTCACCCGGCAGGAGGGCCAGGAGCTGATCTCTGGAGCCTGCATAGACTAATGTCCCTTTTTTTTCTTTTTCCTTTTTTTTGGTTCTAGCAATTGAACCCAGGAGCACTTAACCACTGAGTCTCATCCCCAGCCCTTTTTATTTTTTATTTTGAGACAAGGCCTCACTAAGTTGCTTAGGGCCTTGAACTTGAGATCCTCCTGCCTCAGCCTCCCAAGCTGCTGGGATTACAGGTGGGCACCACCACACCCAGCTCACCTAATGACCTAATGTCCTCTCTCTCTCTCTTTTTTTTTCCTAAAGAGAGAGGGACAGCAAGAGAGAGAGAGAGAGAGAGAGCAAGAGAATCAATTTTATTTAGTTTTCACTTGGCCTTGGTTGCTCCAACACTTCATTGGGTACACGGTGCTGGGGTTTGAACCCATGTCCTCACTCCTGCCAGGCAAGTGCCGCAACCGCAAGTGCCGAGCCGCTGCTCCAGCCCTCTTCCCAATACCAATCCATTGACAACACCTGCATTTTGAAGGAGACACTTCCAAAGCGCGGCATATAGAATCCTTAATTTAATTTTTTAAAAATTAAATTTACCCACTCCAGAGGCTCAACAAGAGCCTATAAAATGAGACTGGAGCCCAGGCCACACAGAGCTTACACAGACCCCTTCACCCTCGCGGCTCCGTTCAGAACACATAGGCTAGGAAGAGACTGGATGGGAACCACTCTGGCCGGCTCTGCCACCAGCCGCGCTGGACTTTCCCTGCCACCTGATTCAGGGTGAGAATATATAGACCCTGACTACTGTCCGAGGGTGAGTCAAGACTAATCCACAACTAAGTTGTTGCAAGGAGCTGACCAGATCTCCTTTTTAAGGGTGGCTGTTTAATTGGGAGAAGGTTTATGCTCTGACTCAGAATCAGGGCAGGTCGTGGAAATCAAAAGGCTTTCTGCTGCCTTCCGTGGGGCAACTTGACTCTCCTCTCTGTCCTATGGGGTGGCCTTGCAATCAGGTCTCTGCTCAGGCACTTGACAGCACTGTGCCTCAAAATAAAAAGGGCTGGGATGTGGCTCAGTGGTTAAGCACCCCAGGGTTCAATCCCTAGCACCAAAAAAAAAAAAAGAAAAAGAAAAAGAAAAAGAATGGTCAGAACTTACAGCCTGAAACCTGTTTCCTTTCCAGACCACGAGCTTCAGCGGGCTGGCACCAGCTCTGTCCAGCCACAGCCCTTTCTGCGAGGGAGGTGGGGCCTTGCACCATGGGACACACCTGAAAGACGGAGTAAATTTCATCATGACACACTGTCGCAAATCAGGGGAGCAGACAAGGCACAGCACGTGGACAATGCCATCTGCTTGTGTTCCTCTTGAACGTTGCTGGGAAAGTTGGAAATCCATTGCTGCCTTAGGACATGCAGGTGACCCCGACATAGGAGCCACACCTGGGACTGTCTTGCTCAGAAATCTGATCTCAGAATGTTCTTTTGGTTTCTTTCTCAATCCTGTGCCAGGGCCTGGGTAACAGGGATTCTTCCCTCAGCGAGGCAAGCTTCACAAAGCCTGCTTTGACATCCTTCCAGCTGTAGCCTCCTCCGTGGGGCTACTTGGGGTGCCCACCCAGACCTGCAGCACCTCCCCAGATGCCAACCCCTTGCGTTTCCCAGTCCAAACAGCAGATGCCTCTTCTTGGCACTGCGCTGCTGATGGGCAGCCACACCACGGGGTGGCCAGGGCTGAGCGTGGGTTCCAGACTGGAAGGTTCACAGGCTGAGGGATGGGGCTGTGGGTGCAAAAAGAAGGGGTTCAGTGGAGGTGGGTGCTGCTCCCCTAGCTGCAGAGGCCACACAACCTCCAGGAAGCTGAGAGTTATAATTCAAAGCTGCCCCATGGATGGATGAGGCTACACATGAGTGTGGGGTCTTCTGCCTTCCTCACGTCAGTCCTCAGCTTGCTTGGGGACCCTGCCCTAACCCCACATGGGAAGGCTGCTCATGTGGAGAAGGAAGAGCTGGCCCTGCTTCTCTGGAAAGAGGGCGCCATGCCTGCGCAGGCTGCATCGGGCCAGAACTTGGCTCCCACTCCAGCAGGCTGTGGGAAGGATGAGGCAGGTAGCCACCTCTCAGGGGCGGCAGCAATGTGGAGGCTGAAGCCACCCCCAGACAGACAGGCCCACCTGGAGGGGGCACGGCCGGGCGCCCAGGGCCAGGTAGCCCTCTCTGGCAGCAGGGGCCTCCCTGTGCCCCGCCCTAGAGACCCTCACTGGCAAGTCCCTTCTCCACTGAGAATGGGGTGGGGCAGTGTGGCCATCATCCCTCAGCCCCTCCACCGGCCTGTGTGTGACAGTGGTGCTCTCAGTTCAGGCAGAACTGCTGCTCCAGGAATCCTCAAAAAATTAAGGATGGAACCACCTTACGACCCAGCCATCCCACTCCTGGGAATTTTCCCAAAAGATTTAGAATCAGCGTATTATAGTGATGTGGCTTCATCAATGTTTATAGCAGCTCAATTTACTATAGCTAGATTATGGAACCAACCCAGATGCCCCTCACTTGATGAGTGGATACAAAAACTTTGGTTCATATATACTATGGAATACTACTCGGCCATCAGAGAAGACGATATTGTAGCTTTTGAAGTCAAATGGATGGAGATGGACAGAATTATGCTTAGTGAAGTCTCCCAAGCTCAAAGACTTAAGGGCCGAATGATTTCTCTCATCTGTTAATACTAGAATTTATGTTGAAGCAGTAGGACAGACGGGTGACCTA
>PVKS010048411.1:0-12435 GCA_004027875.1 Aplodontia rufa | reverse complement strand
AGATCATGATGAGTAAAATCAGCTTAACCCAGAGATCTAAGGGTCGATTGTCTCCACTCATAGGTGGAGGTGGGGACTAGACCCTGGACAGTGAGAAAGCTGGTCTAGTAACATGAGTTAAATCCAGATAAGATGTAATGCTTTACAATCTAATACTTTTTTTTAGAATTATAAAGGGAAAGGGAAGGGAGGGATAAGGCAGGGTAATTGGGGGGGGGGCACTCCTGGAGATAATTGCAATATCCAGAATATTTACACATTTTATACACATTTTATATTATTTTGTTAAAATCGTGTAAGGTTGTTAAAAAAAAATATAAAGCATTACCCTCTTGAGTTGATTCTTGATTCAATATCATAACTTTAGCTGCCATTTTTCTTTCTATAGTTGCTTCTATAGTGGCATTAATTGTCGTTATGTAAAGGGGGCCATTAGGAAAAATCCACATGTATTAATACCAATAGCACAAGTTCCTTCCAATGGATATACACCTTTTCCCCACAGATCCAAAATAATCCTTCTGCTGCTTTCCAATTATATGAGGTTGGACCATCCCAGAATTTATGGATCTCAGGAATGACCCTCCTGGGCTGGTGTGGTTAAAGGAATTTGCTTTCACCTGGGGCAATATATGTCTGAGAATTTCTGTTCTTAGTCTGTATGGATGGTGATTTGACCCAAATCTTTGCGTGATTTGACCCAAGCCAAATATATATGTTAGGCCACTAGGTAGCATTCCAAAACCATATTCTGTTAGAAGTGCTCTATCCATTATCCTGTGTATGCTGAGACCCATATCTACCTACACATTTCTTTCCAAGAAATGAGAATCCAGCTCTGGTTTCTTTCACTCTCTGGAACAAGAAAGGTATGATCCACTGCAGCAAGAAATAAGCATCCAAGCTTATTTCAATCCAAGGCCACTTCTCACATGTGTGGGCTTCTTTGCAGACCCAGCATTTATTATGTCCATGGCTTTTGGCTATGTTTTTAGTCAAGTCCAAAAAGAGACTTTATTCCCAGGAGGGAAAGGTTAAGTTTTAGGCTTAAACCATCACATAGTCTAGCAGCTCAGCTAGGGCTTATGACCATAGAACCTAGGGTTATCAGCTCTGGAGAACCATCAATATATCCTGTGACTCCTTTTTACTGAAATCATGCAAGTCTTATTGAGGCACAGGATCTAATGGCCAGCAATACCGAGCTCCTCTGATGATCAATTATCAATATATCCCTGGATAATTCTTCATGCTAATTTGAGTCATATGAATTCTGAATGTTTCTCCAGCAACAACTGATCATAAAATTATAACAATTTTCTAATGGGAAAGGACCCATATATATTTTATTAGTTATACTACTAAATCCAATATAGGGGGTATTGTGGATAATGGCTAAGATTTAGCTCTAGTAATAACCAATTATATATGGTAACTACTAAAAACCACATTGAGCAATATATTAAGTTTTGGCATCATTCTTTCAACTATGTCAGCTTAATAACACCAAACAAATGCTACGCAATCAAAATAGAAAAGGGTTGAATATTTAATTCCTTAATTCAGATTAAATCTTCCAGTTTAAAAGAGAAGTAATAATAAAAATTTTCATATAGTCAAGAGTTATAAATTCCACAAAAATAAAGTAGTGAGCCAATAAGAAATGCATGTTATCAAGATATAAAGGGGAGAGTTGGAAGGAAATTCCTAGAAATCAGATTTGGAAATTCCTAGAATGACCATGTACATATGCCTTTGAGGATAATAAGTCCAAATTAAAGCGGGGTGGAAAAAGAGTTGAAGAACTGTGTCTAAAACTGGATAGGCAAATTAAACTAATGTAGTACCAAATGTGTTCAATCTTTTAGGGAATGTGAAGAAGAATTTATATTAATATGATGATAAGAACAGAGAAAACTAATCATTTTGTAGTGAAAGGCAATGACTAATTCCAGGGAAAACTCCAAATTCTGAGAGTAAATATAATCATAATACACTATAAGGTCATGTACATTTGAATTTATAACAAGTAAGCAAAATATTGATTTAATAAAATAACAAGACTATGACAAAGATACAAGACTAGTTTTACTTCTAGTTCTGTAAACATGCTTTTAGGGGACAGGGTAAAGGAAGACAACAAGAGGTTTTTCTTTCAAAGAGATGAAATAATACATAACATTTAAAACTGAAAAATTAAGAAATATGCATCCTTCTTAGAAATGTGTAAATTTTAAAAAAAGTTAAGCATTTGAAAATGATTATATTTTAGCAGTTAAATTGGAATAGAAGGCTGGGTTTGAGGTCTGAAGATTTCATTGGAACTGAAAAAGAAAATTTGAGACATTACTCAAAATATTTCTTTCATAACACAAATATCAAATTGAAATATTAATGATTTTGAAGATGTCAAAAGCCTAACTTTTCAAGTACTGTCTAATACAATAAAGCAGATGCAGGATATTTTTTATGACCTCTGCTAGATATTTGTTACAGTGAGTTAGTTACCTTAAATTATTTTCTCACTTGATCTTTTAGAATGTTTAAGTTGGAGAGGTGACTGGCAATCCTGATAGAGAGAGATCAATTTCAGGAAAAACACCATGTTTGTTATATTATGCTTCTTTCCGAATTCAGATACGCATAAATGTCTTGTTAGATAAATTTTATATGTTTGTGTGCGTGTTCTCACACACACACACACACACACACACACACACACACACTAAATGATATTACCCTTATGAAGACAAAGGGAAAATAACCTGGTACCCTTGATGAAGCCAAGATATATCAAGACATTAAACATACCAAAAGACCCCGTAGGGAAAAAACTAGTGTTCAATTATATTAATTTCAATTCATTTAAGTTCACTTGAACAAAATAGTTTTCTCTTTGCTAAACACTCACATTTAAAGCTGAACAACAGTATGGAGGAGAAAGTAAAATATTTTAATCAGATTGATACAGGTAAAATTTTGCTTTAGACAAATTACTCTAGTGGTGACAAGATAAATGGTAAAACTGGGTCAGACCAGAAAAGTGGAAAATAGGTGACTATTTCAATAATCTAGAAGATAAAAAAAATAGTTTTCAATCTCTAACCATCATTATAGGAATGGAAAAAGGAAGGGTATATGTTTGAATAAAACAAAACTTAATCATGGGTTATAGGTAGAAAGTGAGAAAGAGTTGAATTTTGAATGAAAATCAAGTTTCGAGGATACAGTATTAATTCTATCAACAGGATAAGAATTGAGTAATTTGATTTCCTCTCATTAAATACACAGATCTTTGAACCACCTCATAGACTCAAGATGAAACATGAGATGAGATTTAGATCCAATACAACTAGAAGTAACATTCAAACTAAAGTAGAAACCAAAGGTTCTTTTCTCTTGAAGAAGTATTGAAAATAAAGTAAGTTGGGGGAGAAAGACAATTTCTTAATGTCATTTCACATTTTTTAGTCTCTTTCATACACAAGTATCAACATAAAAAATGTAACATAAAATAAAAAGAAACGACAAAAGAAAGACAGCTTTCTATTTTATTCCACCTTGAATCTATTTAATATTACTAAAATTAAGTTCACATTACACTTGGCAGTGAATAAGGAATGCATTAACTTGGAGCAAGTTTAGTGATTCCTTGAAATTATTTTAAACATGTCCAGATTTACATGGGAATCTATAGATAAAATAATTTTTACGGTACACACTTTTATATAGGTTATAAAATGTGAAAAGTAGGGGAGAAATGCTAACAGAACCAAATGAATTTGCCATTTTATGTGCCAAAATCAGAAAGAAAAATTTACAGGAAAAATAATACTTTTGATATTGTTGATCCAATATGCAGTCCCCAAGAGTCTAAACCATAGTTGTTTCAAATTTCAAAAGTTAAATACAAAATGTTTCTTAACATATAAAAACAATTCAACTGATATACATTTTTCTCATTATTAACATCTATGCAAAAATGGCAGTAAAGATTAATCTATGCTTAGTGATGTCTTTCACTGTGTTCAGGCAATAGTCCCTTAGCAGCAGGGTTGTTTTATTTTTTATATTGGTGTTAAGGATCATTGAATTATTTCCTTTGCAGTGCAAAAACTTTTTAGCTTTATGGCATCCCATTCACTAATTTTTGACTTTACTTCCTTCACTTTTTAGGAGACATGTTGAGAAAGTCTTTGCCTACTCCCAAATATTGAAGTGTTGGACCTAATTTGTCTTCCATCAATTGCAAGGTAGCTTGTTTAATTCCTACTCCTTGATTCATTTTGATTTGATTCTCGTGCTAGGTGAAAGATATGGGTCTAATTTCAACTGTCTGCAAATGGCTGTCCAGTTTTTCCAGCACCATTTGTTGAAAAGGCTGTCTCTCCTCCATGTAATATTTTGTCCCCCTTTGTCAAAAATCAGATGTTTAAAGATTTGTGAGTTTGTTTCACCATCTTCTATTCTATTCCATTGGTCTTCATTCCTATCTTAATACCAGTACCATGCTGTCTTTCTTACTACAGCTCTATTGTATAATTTTAGATCCGGTATAGCAAAACAGCCTCTTTCATCTTTCTTTCTTAGTAATGTATTGGCAATTCTGGGTTCCAAATAAATTTGAGAATTGCTTTTTCTATGTCTGTAAAGAATGACATTGATATATTAAAAGGGATTGCATTAAATCTGTATAGAGCTTTTGGCAGAATGGCCTAGCAAAGGGCATGGAACATCTTTCCATATTCTTAAGGTCATCTTGGATTTCATTCTTCAATATCTGATAATTTTTGTTGTAGAGATCTTTGATTTCCCTTGTAAGGTTAATTCCCAAGTATTTTATTCTTTTTGAAGATATTGTGAATGGAATTGATTTCCTGATTTCTTCATCTGTCCTATTATTATTAGTGAATTGGAGAGAATCATGGGCTGTATTCCTCTGACGGGAGTCTCATATCCAGAATCTACAAAATCCTCAAAAATCTGAACTTCAAAAACACAAACAACCCAATCAACAAATGGGCCAAGGAGCTAAATAGAAACTTATCAACAGAGGACACTGATCAAGTCAATTAATACATGACAAAGTGTTCTAAATAACTAGTAATCAGAGAAATGCAAATGAAAACTACATTAAGATTTTCCTCATGCCAGGCAGATTGGCAAAAATGAAGAAAATAAACAATAATAGATGCTGGAGGGGATGTGGAGACATAGATACACTAGCACACTACTGATGGAACTGCAGACTGGTACAGCCCCTCCGGAAAGCAGTGTGGAGAATCCTCAAAAAACTACGGATGAAGCCACCATATGATCCTGCTATTCCTCTCCTGGGTATTTTCCCGGGAGATTTAGAATCAGCACATTACAGTGACACAGCTAAATCGATGCATATAGCAGCTCAATTTACAACAGCTAAATTATGGAAACAACTCAGATGCCCCTCACTAGATGAATGGATCCAAAAACTGTGGTAACATATATACCACGGAGTTCTACTTAAGAATTAGAAACAATGATATTGCAGCCTTTGAAAGTAAATGGATGACAATGGAAGAAATTATGCTGAGTGAAGTCAGCGTAACCCAGAGAACCAAGGGTCGAATGTCTTCACTCATCTGTGGAGACCAGAGCTAGACCCTGGCCAGTGTGAAAGGTGGTTAACTCTCATGTGTTAAACCCAGAAAAGGTGTAGTGACACACAACCTAAGGCATTCGTAGAGATGTGTTGGGAAGGAGGGGGAGAGGGATAAGGGTGGGTCATTGTGGGGGACTCTTGGGGGTCAATCTAATTTTCAGAATTTGTGTATATTATATTGTTTCATTTGAAGCATATTTAATTGCTTAAGAAATACATTTCTTATTAAAATAAAAAAGTATCATTGAAATTATTTACTTCTCAGTTTAATCCTTTCAAAAAGTGCCTATTTCTAGAAATGCAGCTTATTACGTTAACTGTGCACATCTAAGTTCAAGTCCACACACAGACACACACTAATTAGATTCAATAAGCAAAAGCAATTTCCTTTAAGACAAAAAATTTCACATGATCTCTTTTAAAAACTAGCAGTTAATAAGTACAATTTTGTTGTTGGTAACATCCTGGGAAGTTTTTGTTTTTCATGCAACTCACTTACAAGAGGGTTTCAAGTTTAATATGTATCTGACACTAATTCAGAGACCCAAGGGACAAAGCAAAAAAAATTCTGTGTAAAATAGAAACAAGGTAGTTTGTTAGTTTAGAAGTTGCAAAGATATCAGACTATATCTGTCTGTATTAAAAAAATGAAAAACAGTTACTTCACTGTCTAATCATGAGGAAAAGACACAGCTGGTTTCCATAGAAACCAAGTCCTGAGTATTCTTCATTCATCTCTTTTTTACCAGAATCTGCCTCATTATGGGGAAAAGCAAGTGTCACATCAATAAAAACTCTAATATTTATAGTTCCAAATACAGTTTTCTGTCCAGAGTAAGTAAAGGTGGCGAAATCCAGCACTGGCTTGAAGAAGAAAATTTAATTTAAATGTGTGAAGAACTAAGGACGCTTTTGAATTTTACTTAAGTATTTAGCATCTATTATTTGAGCATCCAAGAAAGATGTTTTTTTCATAGACTTTGACAGGCTCAGCTCTTTGGAGAGTTTATTTTATATGCTCTAGTCAGAAGCTGATTTCAGAGGCACTTCTGGCTGAAACTTAAAAGTCAAAATACAAAAGAACTAACACATTTATTCTTGTCTGGTGAAGATAAGATTTATTCTGTGTGGTGTAAAAACACCCGACAAACTATCTATATGATATTGAACTTTCAAAATACTTTCATACTGGATTTTATGGTGGGAAAATATGCTAGTATAATTGCTTATGAGTTGTGCTTCCTATGATTATGCATAAAATAAATAAATTTCAGTAAGAGCTACTCTACATAATTTGACAGTACTGCCATTTTGATTGATTCATTGATTGATTTCTTGATCACAAGTTATAAAGCAATTACTTTATTTTGGAAGCAAATTTTAACCTCTTTAACTTTGTCGTGTACCAATCAAAATTCAACTCTGTGATTTTTGACAAACTTATCTTGTACAGTGTCTTATTTTCTGTGGGTATTTTACTTCACAAATATAATTCCATAAGATTCTCTGCCCTTTAATGTGTAACTGTTTATACATTTTTTTGGTCATTACTGACCCACTAACCATAATACATAGAAATCTATAGTTTTCATTGAGGAAACAATTCTCAACATCTAACCTAGAGACTAAATCATAGGAGTCTACACATATTTGATGAATAAAGGAGTGAATAACAGGACAACCAAAGTTTTCTTTTTCCATTCCAAGTTTACTTTATAACCATATCACAATGATTGCTAAACAGTGTTATCCAGCAAGTTTGTAAGTTGTTATTATTTATAAACATAACAATACAGAAAATACTATAAAGATGGATGAAAGGAAGAAAATATATGACTTATTCCTTTTGAGAAATGTAAGAACAAAGAAATCAAGTAATAGAGTAATACAGATAAACAAATAACCAATATCTTTTCTTCCTATTTTCTTTCTCAATAACTAAGAATTTGAAGTAGATTTTATAATAAACTTTAGGGTCACATAATTAATCAAGCAGCATTGGCATATAGTTTGATTAGTGTTTGGAGACTAGTCATTCAGTATAAAGTACTAATTATATGACAAGTAATTTTCCACACTTTGCTTATAGTAGTAAGCAAACATATTTGTCATTCTTAATATAATATTATAGCGAGATAGTGGGATTACAAACAATGCAGCTTAAAATATATAAAAAAGAAATGAAAAGAGTAATTCTAATAGAAAATATCAGGATTAAAAGATTATTTTATAAAGAGTTATCAAAAAAGTGTCAATGATGAGATGTCATGCAAGAAAAGAGCTGAGGAGGCAAATTTAATTATGCATAAATATAATAAATTAGTTTATCTTTGAGAAGAGTGTGTTAGCTTTTTTCACTTTAATAAATATGGGAGAAAAAAACTTGAGGAGGAAAGATTCATTCTGGCTCATGATTTCAGAGGTTTCAATCCATGGTCAACTGACTACATTGCTTTGGAACTAACGCAAAGCAGGAAGAGAGCACTAGAAGAAAGTTATTCAGCTTGTGGCAGACAGGAAGAAGATAAGTAGAGAGGTTGGAAGGGGCCAAGGATAAGAAGTAACATATTTCCTATAATGATGTCCCAAAAAAACTATAGTTTCAATTACCTCTTACCAATCCATTCAGCTATAAATGGATATTCCACTAATTATCCACTCATGAGTTCAGAATATTAATGATCTATTCATTTCACAGAAGCCCTAGCCTATATACCTTGCAGGCTTGGCCCTTTGAGTGACATTCAGATCCAAGCCATAACAAAAATTATGCTTAACTGTGTTCAGGAAATGGCAACAGAAGCAATGTAAAATCCTTCTTCTTACTTGCTGAAAAGTCAACTTTCTAGACAGAGGTAAAAGAAGAAAAGGCATCCGGGAAGCTATTGCAATAATCCAGTTAAGAGTTCATAGTGCTTGGACCAGATAGTGATTGAGAAGGTGGAATTAAGTTGGACTCTGAACACATTTTAAAGATATAATTCAAGAAAATTTGCTAAATGTTTGGATGTGAGATGTGCGAAAAATACTGAGAAAGAAAAAGTCATGGATTTGAGTCTGAAAAACTGAAAGATGGACTTTCCGATAATGTAAAAGGAAAAACAATAAAGTAGGAGGGCACACATATGGAGTTTTTTTTTATTTTGTTTTGTTTTGTTTTTGTTTTGGAGGTTTCTTTACTCCTAAGTTGAGATGTTTACTAAAGATCTAAGTAGAAATGTTAAAAGCATCTGGTTATATTTTATCAAACTATAAAAGAAAACAGTATATATAAGGGTGGAATTAACATTTTGCATTTGGTTTTGAGTACTGGATATTGGATCCTGGATGTTATTAAAAAAAGAAAAAATTCTAAAGTCACAGTGGAAAATATAAAAGGCATAACAAGGATATACTTTAAGAACATGAATTCATGAAGGGCAGTCACAGAAAAAAATTACATCATGCAGTGATTCTTAGTGTATCATCTCTTCAAAAATCTACTGTTTATTCTTTTTTTTTCCTGTATTTTTGTTTGGGTGCATTTGTCAATAATTCTAGCACTCAAAATGCATTCAGCCTGTAAAAGTGTAATAATTCCTAAAAACACTGGACTTAAAAGATTTAGCAAAACAAACATGTGGTATTGATATGAGGTAGATCTTTTAAAAAATAATTAGGATTAGATGAACTCATAAAGGCCTTGTGAATGGGATTTATAAGAATGCTGCCACAATTTGTATAGCTCTGCTTTTTATTATATGTGTCTCCCACTTGTCAGTCATATATATAATTTCCAATTACTAAAAATTCTCATAAATCATTGAATGATCACTTTTTCTAAGGCTTGCAAATGTGTATGTAAGTAATAGCATCTCAGCATGGTTTTAGTATGTAGTTCTCTGATCAGTAATTATATCATTTATTTCATGGGCTAATGAAAAGCACCATTTAAATTTATTTCACCTCTGTCATCTCAACTGAAGATAATGCTGAGCTTTCTTTGTGATCACTGCCTTGTGGCCCAAATTTCTAGAAGTGCCCCAAGGTAAATATCCAAGGTAGACCTAGCTAGGAACTCCCAAACTCATTTCCTTTTCTTAACGGTGGCAGACCTGTCTCACTGTGATCCAATAAATAAAAACTACTCTTATTGATTTTGTTCTGAGTCTTTTGTTAGTTTCCTTTTCTGTGGAGTGAGCTTAGGACTGGTCCCTGTATTCCATTACTGTTAATTACAGTCTTTATTAAGACCAGAAATTTAACATTTAAATCATTACCTTCCAGTGATTCCTGCAGTGCACTTCTCCCTGACTGTATTAACAGAAAACCTCCTTGTCCAGAGAAGATTGTGCTAATAAAACTGCATAAGTTTTTTCTGTACCAAGCTCCAGAACTGACTAAGTAGGATCAGAATCCTTCAAATAAGAATTAAAATTGTTCTAATTTAATACAAATAGTAATTGCCAGCCTAACAATACAGTCAACAAATACTGAATGTATAGTCTGTACCAAAAGTACTACAACAGGATAGAATGAACAAATTATTGGTTAAAAAGAAACTTCTGGTTTGATTAGAAAATTTCCAGTTACTGCTTTGAAGTTTAATTTGTTTTGCATTTTGGAACAAGAACTAAGAAAGGAAAAGAAAGAAAAAGGTGGGAAAATGGAATTATCAGTGGAAAAGGAAATATCAGACTCTGGTCTCACTCTGTACTTTCTTCTGCCTCAGTAGATCCAATCAGAGTAGGAAAACAGCTTTCATTTCCCAATTATTTTCAACATCTAGCTGTAGGTATAAATTATTTAGCAATTTCAGTTGTAGGCATGCTGAGCATGGTCTATAAACCAGTCTGCCTGAATCATATTTTTGAAGTATTTTCTATGCATTTCATTTTGTTGCACAATGTTATTTCAAAATCCTGGCATATGCATTAAAAACAAATTCATATATTTATGAGAAGAGTATGTATACATTTGAAGCCATCACTAAAAATCTCAATTATTATTGTTTTATTAATAAAATACTATATATTTTTAGCTTCTATTTATAGATAGTTTTGCTAATCAATATAAATAAAAATTATCATTGAGAATTTGCAAATATTTTCTTTAGAACTCACACCCTTACAAGTTTGTTTGTTTGTTTGTTTTATATTTTGGTAGTGATTATTAGATCCCAAGGTACATTACCACTGAGCCACATCAATAAATCTCTTCATTTTTTTACTTCGAGACAGAGTCTGGCTAAGTAGTTCTGGGTATTTGTAAATTGCTGAGGCTAATCTTGAACTTGTGATCCTCCTGCTTCAGACTCCAGAGTCTTTGGGATTATAGGCATGAACCACCATGTCCCACATACCATTAATTTAAAGCCAATTGAGACTATGTATTCATTTTTACTGTTATTTCTTGAATGCCAAGAAGTTTAGAATCTTCTCTGCTCTGGTATAAAAATAAAAAGAAAAGAATAATCATAGGATTATTATAAAGAATGCATACTGCCAGAGACACATAAGATGAAAAAGTACAAAGCAAAGAGAATCAGTACATAGAATAGGGATGAATGAACATATTGACTGTTACCAGAGAAATGTGACAAAGAATAAAACATGCACACATGGAATTTTAAAGAAGAGATGGGAAGGAAATAGAGGCTGAGAAACCTTCCATTCATCATGCAGTCCAGAAATTAGTAAAATTAATTCTGAATTATAAGAATGAACAGTGAGTTTGCAATGAAAGAATTCAGGAACTACTACTCCAAAATATGTCACTTCAATAAGCTGATTATTTCAAACTGAGAACACTTGGGAAAAAAACAAACATGGGAAAGGGCTTTCTTCAAACTTAAGAGTGAAAAGATATCTCCAATAGGAATTCCATTACCGTGACCCTTCCTCTGAACTCCAGGAACCACAGTAACCAAGAGAGGAAACAAGAGGTCACATTGTGCAGAGGTGTACTTTGTCTAATACTATTGCCTATTTTCCTAATGGTCCATTTGTCTTTGCCAAAATTATTTTATTCTCTAATAAACTTCCTCCATCCCTGCTAAATTCTCCCTGATGAAGAGTTTAAAATTTTCTAGATCTCATTTTTCTGTGATTCTCCAATGGAAATAACAGATTTATGGAACTTTTTTCCTGACAGTCACTATCTACTGCAAAGACTCAATTAAAACCCTCACAGGAGAGAACACTTTCTCTTCCCTACAGTGACATGGTACTAGTTCAGAAGTCAGGAAAAGACCACAACATACAGAGCTCAGTTAACACCTCAAATATAATCAAATGCATGCCATTAATGTTTTGGAAGTTCTAAAGAACAGAAACGAACTCTGTAGGTAGACCTTCAAATTTTAATCTAGTACTTCAGTGGGATAATGTTGAGGTATGTTAAGCAATGAAGACTGTTGACAACCTTATGTATTTTTAAACTATTTTTACCTGCTGTGATGTAGAGGCTTAGCTGAGGGTAAAGTGGGTAAGGAGACTAGAAAGTGATAGTTCAGGATAGAGGGTCCAATTAGAAGACTGCTACAGTAATCTTAACAGGAAATCATGTTTTCTAAACTAAGATGATGACATTGGGAAATAAAGTATTAGGGTTTCAGAAATGTTTAAACAGTAGAATGGTAGAAAGAGTTGCAGCAATGAAATAAATAATGGAAAATAAACTAGGAAAGATGACTTGACATATTATACAATCAACCAAATTTCAAAGTTGTACCTAACATTAGGTCCAATTTGAATGTGTAACTTTTGTTAAGATTCCTTATGTCTTTAATCTAACTAAATTCCAGTCACAGCCCA
>PVKS010048410.1:0-12420 GCA_004027875.1 Aplodontia rufa | reverse complement strand
GGCACTTCATTCAGGTACCAATTCTATTGCTCAGTTTCACAGAAGAGAAGTTTGTTTATTCACACTCACACAGCTAGTAATTGGAACTCAAAACCAGGACTCCAAACCTATACAAATTTTGAGACCAAGTCATCTCATAATTCACAAGAATTTTGCAAATAATTCTAGCAAGAAAATCATACTTACTATGGAATCTGGTTCTAAAATTTGTTTCACTTATGAATTGGCTCAACATTCTATTTTAGTGTTCCTAATCATCTTTCTAATTCAAAAATATGTTTTTAAAAGGGAAAAAAGGAGAGGGAGTGAAAGAACCAACTTTATTTTTCATCTGGGTCTTGTTTTTTCTGACACTTGATTGTGTATGTGGTGCTAGGATGTGAACCTGGGGTCCTCACACATGTCAGGCAAACAATGCAAGCATGTAACTTTTGAGCCACTGCTCCAGCCCCAGAAAAATAATTTTTTAAAAACTTGGTTTCAAGTATTATTTGCAAATCAGCATTAAATAATAAAATGATAATTTTTACAAATTTTGTTGTAATTTTCTTCATGTAAAGACATTCATTTAAATTTTTCTAAATGCTCTATTGCCCTTGAGAGACTACAGCATGAATCAAGAATTAATGAAAGTGTTTGAGTAACTTCTTAGCACCTTAGGACTCTACGCCTTAGGTGGGTTTAGGTTACTACTCAGGAACATAATCATATGTGGATGATTGACCTGAGGCCATCAGTAGTTTCTATATCACACAGAATAGAATCAAACCTTATGTTCAGAACTTTTTTTCAAACAGCATGTTTTGAGGAATATTACACACAACAAATTATACTTTTAGTCTACTGTTCTTCAAATTTTAGTACTCACCAAATCTTAGACTCCAAATATAATGAGCACAGGAAATTTTACTTACATAAAATTCAGTGTATGTCTGTGGTCTGTTACTGTACCATGTAAACAGGATGAAACATGTTTAAGGGGGTCAAATGGAATGTTTTCACCTAAAACATGCATTGCCATGCCCTATTTGAGTTATTCTCCATAACAGGTGAAACTGAGGCACAATAAAAGAGTATTTGTCCTGCAGTTAGGTTTGAAGAACAAAGTAGAAAACAAATTGAGCTTAATATAAGAGCCTCAAGTCAAATCCCAAGGGCTCCTGCTGGCAACTGTGGGATCATTTGCACTCAACAGGCAGAGAGTATTTTTGGTGGCTTGAAGATGGAGAAAGTCTATTAACAAGGTAACAGGGCCTTCAACTTTAAAATTTAAAGGAATTGAATTTTGCTACCAATCTGAATAACTTTGGAAGATTCTTTCTTCAGAGATTCCAGAGAACTGTCCAGCACTTTGATTATACCTTGTGGGACCTTTATCAGAGAACCCAGCTAACCCACTGGGAATTCTGATCTAGAGAACTAAGAGCTAGCAAGTAGGTATTGTATTTAATTCTCAAAACCCATGGTTATCTGTTATGCTACAATAGAAAACTCACAGATATTTCAACAAGGGCAAAGGAGCAAAGCATTAAGAAATGTACACCCTGCTTTATCATTTTCATAGGTGGATATTTATTCTACTCTAATAGAAGGTAAAAATAAACTGTTTGCTTATGAGCAACTTACTGTTTGTACCTCATATTCCAATACTCTCTTGATATAATAAGGCAACTAAGCCTTATCCCTTAACAGAATACAGTGATCAACTGCCATCACGAAACAATATTTGCCTGCCAAAAAGCTCATGTAAAGGCATGTTAAAACCGACACAGTAATTAATAAATATTTTGAGAGAGACAGTTTGAGGCTATGCGAATATCATCTTTAATTTTAAAATATCATTGATTTTTTTTTTACTACCTTCAGTTGATCAACTTTGTCGATCAGCAGCCTTTCAAGTTGGCCCCTGTGCCTTTTTTACATGTGTCCATTTTAAAAGCGCTTCCTTATTTTCTGGCATTACTAGATGCTCCAGGATCATCCTGCATTTCCTCTGCCCTAGGTAAGGAATCAGCCATTCCTGGTTTCTTTTATTAAATATTTCAAAATCAAGATCTGAGTACTTGGTGTGCTTCTTCCCATGAAGTAGTGCTGCTTTAACAGTCTTCAGTGAATGAACTAATTAAACCAATAATCTTTAAAAAATGTCCTCTGTCTTATTCCAGTCCTGTTACTACAACAATATATTTGAGACTGGCTGATTTATAAATAACAAGTATAATTCTCACAGTTCTCAAGACTGGGAAGTCTAAGACCAAGGCATTAATAGACCTGGTATCTAATAGGGGCCTATACTCTGCTTCCAGGAAGATACCACATTGCTGTATTTTCACATGAAGGCGTGTAAAACAGTAAGAGAAAAACACTGTGATTTCATGTAGGGAAAGAGGTGGAAGGCAAAGGGTCAGCTAGTTCCCTCCACCCTTTCTTTGTGTGGTATTGGTATTGAATGCAGGGGCTGCTTTAGCACTGAGCTAAATCCCTAACACATTTTTTGGGGGGAGGGGGGCAGGACAAGGTTTCACTAAATTGCCCAGGCTGCCTGGAACTTGTGATTCTCCTGCCTCTCCTCCTGAGTCCCTTGGATTACAGGTGTGAACACCATGATAGTACTCTCTATCCTTTTACAAGGCTCTAATCCCATCAATGAAGACAGAAACCTCAAGGCCTGATCACTTCCTAAATGCCTCACCTCTTAACATTGTTGCTTATGGGGATTAAATTACAACATAAAATCTGAAGGATACATAAATATTCAAATTATAACATCCAACATGGTTAAAGTAATATTTTTATATATATATATATATTCACATAAATAAATTCATATATATACACATACATATTTATATATATATTATTATATACTTTATATTTCCATGCTTAATATAATATATATATATCCATCTTTCATACATACAAAATATTATTAAAATATTTTTAAATAAAAAGGCCTCTCCCTTTAGTTTTTCACTAATGTGTCTTTGATATATTTTTTATTGGTGCACTATAATTTTACATCATGGAGGGATTTTTTATTACATATTCAAACACATGCATGTTCTGACAACATAATTTGGTCCTATTCCTTCCACAAACTGTGGCCTCACTTCTCCCTCTCCCTGTTCTCTTTTCTCCACTGATCCACTCACATATCTGTATGTGTGTGTGTGTGTGTGTGTGTGTGTGTGTAATAACCTTTTTTGATATTCCAGTTTTAAATACCAGCATGGAGCTATTCAGTATCACAGGGATGCAAATTATACCATCCCCCTTTTCTTTCCCTATCCTCTACCCCTCACCCTCTCTCCCCCCTCCACATACCAACTTCTTTTGGTTCAACTATTAACCCAAGTTTGATCGATCTATTTTATGAACTTGACCTTCTCTCACCCTTTCATTTGTTTTAGTCTAGCTTCCAAATATGAAAGAAAACATTCAACCTTTTAGTTTTTGAGATTGGCTAATTTCACTTAGCATAATTTTCTCCATCTCCATCCATTTACAAGCAAAGAATATGATTCATTCTTTTCAATTGATGAGTAGAACTCCATACACACACACACTCACGCACATACCCATGCATTTAAACACCATAATTTCTGGATGCATTCATCCAGTGAAGGGCATCTGGGTGGATTCCACAATTTAGTCATTGTGAATTTTGCTGCTATAAGTTTTTACATAGCTGTATCACTGTAATAGGCTCATCTTATATCTTCTGGGAAAATACCCAGGAGTGGTATAATTGGGCCATATGAAGGTTCCATCCCTAGTTTTTTTGAGGAGTCTCCTTACTGCTTTCCAGAGTGGCTGTACTAGCGAACAGTCCAACCAACAATTTACTAGGATTCCTTTCTCCTCATAATCTCTCCAGCATCTGTTATTTTTTCTATCCTTCAACTTTGCCATTCTGACTATTTAATGAATCAACCACTCCAACACCATCACATTCTCAATATTTTCTTTCTTTGTTTTTCTTTTTTGTTTCTCTTTTTCTTCCTCTCTCTTACTCTTCCTTAATTCATTCCTCCCTGCTTCCCTCCCTCCCTCTCTCTCTCTTCTCTTTGGTGCTGGGAATTGAATCCAGGGCACATTCCCACTGAGTTACATCTGGGAACTTTTGTCTTTTAATAATTTTCCATTTTTGAAACTGGGTCTTCCCTAAACTGCTTAGGGTCTCACTAAGTTTCTCAGGTTGTCCACAAACTTGGATTGTCCTGTCTCATCCTCCCAGTGGCTGGGAATATAGGCATGTGCTATGGTGCCTGGCCTCAGTGCAATTTTCCCACCGTAAACTTATGTGAAAAATATTTGTGGAACCCAGCTGAGAAGTTCAATTTATGAAAAATGAGCTCAAACCAAAAAGAATCAAATTAATCTACTTATGGTTTATTCTGTAAATTTTCAAACATATATAGAGCTAGAGAGTAAAACAATCATTGACAATGCACCTGCAATCAAGAGTCAATAATGCACATTTTTGGTCAATCTCTTCTCATCAATATCTACATACTCGACACTGCATTGAATTATTCAGAAGCAAATGGAGACTCCTTTATTTTGTCTGCAATTATCTGTCATATACCATAGTGCTAAAAGATAGTCTCTCTCATTAATATCATAATCACAATAACATTATCATTATAAAACAATTGTCATTAATATCACTAGATATTGTATCATAAGGAATATTTTATTTTTTTAAGACAGAGAGGAAGAGGACAGAGAGAGATAAATAATTTTATTTTTTTTCATCATGCCTTTGTTTATCTGACACTTGATTGTATATATGTGCTAAGATTTGAACCTGGGTTCTTGCACATGACAGGCAAGCACTCAAAAATAACAACCACCTACAAATACTGGTGATTTTTAATAATATATTTTCCTCCTGTATCAGAGACTATACTGAGCACTACCATCACAAATATTATAAAAAAGAAAATTGTCCTAAAATTCTTATCTTCTTAATAAATAGGTACCCTGACTGTGAAAGTGCTGTGATAGAGGAGAGAAGGTAGCCTGCTTTAGATAGGTAGAAGGGCAACAACCCACAATGAGATGAGATAAAAAGAGCAGAGAGAACCTCAAATTGGTGAGGCAGTGAGAGGAGATAAACCAAATGCCCTAATGTTCTAGAGCTTCCTCTCATCAGCTTCCGAGAGGCAGTTTGGCACCTCTCTTCCCATCTTCACATTCACTGCCCTTCCACTGGCAACCTGGTCACAGCTGGATAATTTATACCACAGAAATCAGCACTCATCAGAAGTTTTTCCCCTGCTCCACAGATACCTGATTGTTAAACAATTCCAAAAGCACTAAAAGGTACATGGAAAAGCTTTCCAGGTAGAGTAGGCAATGTTTGCCAAGACAGAGATGACAGAGGTCATCAGTTAATTTCTCAACAATATCAAGTAGATTTGGTGAAATCCTTGGACTATACAAGATGTTCCCTCAGGTATCTATGATTCCTTCCTTTACCTCCATCAAATCTTGGTTTAAATACCAGTTTCTCAGTGAAAGCTATCGTGACCACCCTCATTAAAACTGAAAATATTTTTCCAATGTATCTCCTCTGTCTTCCTCTGTTCCATCTTATCCAAAAACCCTACTTTCTAACTTCTTTCTCCTTGTTCTTTACTTTAGAATATAAATCTCACAAACAGTTTTTGCTTCTTTGATAGTTTCCAAAATGCCTATGCTGCACATGGTATATGACAAATATTGAATAAATCAAATGAATATATGATATATAATTCCTACCTTGTGACCACAAAATTGACTTTTTTTTCTAGGTACTATGTGGAGGTGAGAAATGTGGAAAACATAACATTTAATAGGATATGTTTACAAAACACCAGATAATGTGGTAGATGCTTTACTTATCTCATGGAAAACACATCATCCTGAATGATAAATACTTTGATTTCAATGATGATGAAATTGAGAGTCATAAGAATTAAATAGCTAGTTCATGACAATAAAATAAGTTTATCATAGATCCAAAACTAAAGTCTAGTTGTAACTGAGCATAGTACCCACACATTTATTGTTACACTATATTACCTCCCATGCTCCTATTCAACACACTTTTGACAAAGAATTTAATTTCAAGGTCAACATCACACATTATAGGTTTATGAAAAATAGGTTGGGTTTTTGAACAAACAATATCTGAGATTCTGAAATTTGCATGCAGGTGGTGAGTAGGAAGGGTACTTGAGAACTTTACTTGTTGGGATGGTAGAAGAAGGACTGAACAAAGAGAGTCACCGGGCTCTGTCACTATTACATCAGGGGCCTCAGCCTATCCTACCAGAAGCTATGGCTCTATGGACTTGCAGACATGTTCTAAATAAGGTCCATGGACCAAGCCTGGGTACTCAATCGGCCTTTGTATGCAGGGAGGAGGTATAATGTTGGCCCTTTAAGCAAGATATCATAAGACAGCTTTCTTTCAATAAAAGTCTGCAGAGGGACTCAGCTATCAGCTCACAGCAATAAACACTAAGGACAACTGGGAGATGGAGCTTGCCTTAAAAGTGGATATGAGAGACACAATGCTGCATCAATTATATCACCATGAATACTATTATGGCTATTCTCAAAAACCCCAGAAACTTTAAATAAATTTAACCCAGTTAAAAATACTTCAACATAAAATAATGAAAATAAAAGTAGGAGAAGATTGCATAATATTGAAAACATCAAAAACTAATGTGAAATAAAGAAAACAGATGCAAGTTAACTCAGTGGGAGCAATATGATTCTGTATAGCTTAACTTTTGTACTTCTCAGTCAAACTAAATTTTTCCAAAACTTGTTCTTCTAAATTTTCAATTTGCCTTCATTTCATGGATTTCAGATTAGTAAAATTGGTGATGAAAACAATAAAACCTCTTTTTTTGACCATTCTTACCATTTTTATTGCATAGAAAAAAATAAAAAAATAATTCAATATTTATTTAGGACACTTAGAAGGGGATTGGCATATTTATTTGGTTATATTTAAAGATGGGACATGATCAAGCATTTAATGAATCAGGATAACTTTAGGCAGGATAATCATGAAAAAAATATTATGAAGAAATTGATTAAACTAGATCAGGAAGGATAAGGAAGATTTTACAAGTGGATACCAGACAACATGAAAAATCAGAGTCAAAAGCAATACTATATTCAAATATTCAAAGGCGTAAAAATACATGGTGCAAGTTTCAGAAATGGTTAATATTTATTTCTTGAGCGTTCAGATTTTTATTCTGAAATAGAAAGTAAAGCCAAAAAAGTAAACTAGAGAGCAAGAATTTTAAACCCTGTTCAAGTAAGACAGATTTGAGCTTAACTAACCAATTAGGCTATCTCTGTACCTCACTTCCATTTTCTAGGCACTCATGGAAAGGAAAAGTCAGTAAGCTCGTCAAAGCTGAAATTAACTTGAATTCTTCATTACAGTAGCAGACCAGAAAACTCCATGTGACTGAGCTCTAGACCCACCTGCGTTTCACCCTTAGAATCCTGTAAAACCTTCACCTAGTGATCACAGCACATCTGACTGCGGGTTTCTGCTTAACTGGACACTAATCATCTGCCCTAAAGGAATAAGGAAATAACCTCAGGGATCACATTTTTTTTTTTTTTGGATATAGATTCCAGCTTTTTCTTCCCTCTTTCTTCCCCTTCAAAAAGTTTTCCTTTTTGTTTTATTTTTTTCCATTTCCTTTTCTTTAAGAAATGTTTTTCTTTCACTAGATATTGCATCTTTTTCTTCCTTTTTTTCTCTTTTCTCCAATTTTTTTCTCCAATTTTTTTCTTCTTACTCTTTTAATTACAGATATTTTTCCTTACAGGAGGTAATTGCTAAACCGACAATTCTTCACATAGATAGTAATTATCAATGTAACAGTTATACAAGGAACAAAGTAATTAGTATAATGACTATTATAATAATTGAATATTTTATATATATATATATATATATATATATATATATATATACTATATACTATACTACACATATATATAATATATATAATTGAGGGGGCTGGAGTGGTGGCTCGATGGTTGTGGTGCTTGCCTGGCATGCACAAGTACATGCGTTCAAACCCCAGCACTACATACACAACTATGTGTCAGAGCAATGAAAGCCATGTGAAAAAACTCAATAAAAATTGATTCTATCTCTCTTTTTCTCTCTTAAAAACAATTTAATATATATATAATTGAATACCATAATTGAATACTAATTAATATTCAATTGAATACTAATTAATATTCAATTGATGCTCATTTTGATTGTGTTTCCTTATCTCAGGAGGCATTGCATACCATACAAGTCAAAATTAATTCACAAGTTAGGAAACCTGATATCAATCTTACCTATCCTCACAGATCCCCAACCTAAGCAAGGGAGGGGACAAAACCCCCCAGCCGATTAATAAGATCCCGCAGCGGTTCAACCAAAGAGGAATCTCAAGACCTTCTCCTTTGGCACCAACGCATTCTACATATTCATTGATAAACAGCAGAACAAAAACCTCAATTGTACACAAAAACACAAATACAAAATAAAAAGAAAGAGAATTTACTTAAATTCAAGGTCCTATATAAATTTCTGCATAAATGAAGAATCAAAAGAAAAGCTTTGCCTGAAAACCACAACTCCCAAACCATGGTGCCCATCAATATGGTGCAGAATGAAAACCTAGAAAAAAATATCTATGATCTGATTAGTGAAATACTCAAAGACTTAAAAGTTAATATAAAGAAAGAAACAAGAGAGCAAATGCAGGAGATGATAAACTTCTAAAAGAAAGAAATGCACATGCTGAAAAGAGAAGTTTTAGACTTGAAATACTCAGTTAACCAAATCATGTCTCAATGGAAGAATTTAATAACAGAATAGTTTCTGTAGCAAATGGAAATTAAGCCCTTGAAGAAAAAACTTCCAACAATGAGAACAGGCTGAGTAAGCTTGAATGCACAGATGATAGAAAAGAAAAAAAAAACTTACAGAACATGAGAAGAATTTTCAATGTCTGGAATGAAATCAGAAGAAACAATTTAAGAATGAATGGAATACAGGAAGAAATTGAAATGCAACCAAAAGGTATAAAGAACATTCTCAATAAAATAGACAAAATATTTCCCATATCAGAATAGGGTTAGATATATTCATCCAAGAAGTATACAGGACATAATAGGCCTAATCAAATGAGAAGCTTATCAAGACACATCATATTCAAAATATATAACAGGGAAATCAAGGAAAGAATATTAAAAACTGAAAGAGAGAAATACCAAATCATATTAATCATATTAAGAGGCAAACAAATAATGATCACCTCTGCCTTTTCAGCTAAAACACTAGAAGTAAGAAGATCCTAGAAGGAGATATTTAAATCCCTGAATGACCAAAAAACACAGATAAGAATTATGTATCCAGCAACCCTCAGCTTCAAATTCAAAGGGGAAAAAAGAACATTTCACAATATGATCAAACTTGTAGCATTCATGAACAGAAAACCAGCATTACAAAGAATTCTCAAAGATAAACTCTAGATAGAAGAACAATGAACAATCCTCAAAACCCACAGAGGATATTCAATAAACGTACACACTGTCAATAGACAACCAACACAGCACAGAACATACTAATAAAACATGATAATTATGAACCACAATGACATAACTATCCTAACACTGAATATGAATGGTCTTAATGCACCAATCAAAAAACACAAATACATGAATTAGCAGACTGAATAAAAAAAACAAAATACAACAACATGCTGCTTATAAGAAACAGACATTACAGTCAATACATCCACAGACTGAAGGTGAATCAATGGAAAAAAATCTATCAGGCCTACAGCCCAAGAAAGTAAGCTGTTCTTGCAATCCTTATATCTGACAAAATAGATTTCAAACAAGAAAGAATCAGAACAGATAAAGTCCACTATGACCTAGTAAATAATACAAAAGGAAGATATAACCACAGTTAAGAGATACTCTCCAAACACCAACACTCCCAAATATGTGGAAAAATTACTGCATGACATAAACCACTTTTTTGGACCTTAATATGATAATACTGAGAAACTTTAATAATCCTCAATCACCAATAGACAGATTGTCAAAGGAAAAACATACAGTAAAAAGATATCCAGCCTAGACAACTCCATAAATCAAATGGACTCAACAGACATCTATAAAATATTCCACCCCAAATTAGCCTAGTTTACCTTCTTCTCAGAAGTGCATGGATCCTTCTCCAAAATAGATCATATTCTAGTTCACAAAGGAAATATCAGCAAATATAAAAAAGTAGATATTATTCCATGTATGCTATCAGACCATGATGCCATGACACTAGCAATTAACAGCAAAAATCCTAACAGAAAACATACATATACATGGATATTGATTAATATCCTATTAAATGAATAATAGATCCGAGAAGACCTGAGCAGTAATAAAGAAATTTGGAAGATATGGAGAAATTTCTAGACACATACAACATCCCCAAATTGATTCAGGACAATACTGAAATCCTTAAAAGACCAATGACAACTGTTTGAGTGCTACCAAAAGGCACTCAGGTCACCACGGGTAAGATCCACATTCAGAGCAGCGCTGCTCAGGAAAAACCAGGGGAGGACCTCCCCTTGAGGCAACCCCACCTACCTATGCCTGACGTTCCTTTGGGGCCTATTTGAGTCCCACCAGAAGGAGCTCAGGACACCACCTGTAGGACTCCCATCTGGAGCAGCCCTGCTCGGGACCAAACAGAGGAGGTTCCTCACCGGAAGCAGCCCACCTACCTGATACCCAGTGTTCCAGTTGGGGCCTGTTTGGGTCCCATCGAAAGGCACTCAGGACACCACTCCTAGGACCTCTGTAGGAGCAGCCCTGCTCAGGACCAACCAGGGAGGTTCCTCTCCTGGAGCAGCTGTGTCTGCCTATGCATCATGATACTGTTGTGGCCTATTGGAGTCCCTCTGGAAGGTAGGTCTACATTTTGTTCAGATTTGCAACCTTGAGCCTGGAAACAAAAGGTAGCTCAACACGAGGACCCATGCAGAATCAGCATCCGGAAAAAGATGATCATCAAAGAGGTGGTGGCTGTTCTGACCCTTTGACTGGCAAGGAAAAACCACCGGAAGAACTGCCCACCTTCTCCTCAGGAAATTTCAATTCAGAGATCCGCAAGAAGCTCTTCAAAATGAAGAGTCAAACAAGGAGAGGTTCACCTCAAACCCAAAACTCCCCCAAAAAGAATGTCATGGATAGGGGTTGAGATGAAAACCTTGAAACTATTATCAATGATCTGATTACTAAAAAAAAATGAACTAAAAGAAGATATAATGAAGGTACTAAGTGAGAAAACTCAAGAGATGAAAAACTCTTATTATCAAAGAAATAGACATACTCAAAAAGGAAGTAACAGAGCAAAAACCTGCAGTGGATGACATGAAAAAAACCATAGCAGAATTTAATAATAGAATAATTTCTATAGAAAACAGAACCTTAGCTATGGAATAAAGAACTTCTGACAATAGGGATAGACTGAGCAAGCTAGAGTGCACAGATGACAAAAGAAAAAAAATCACAGAACACAAATAGAATTTTAAAAATGTCTGGGATGAAATGAGAAGAAGCAATCTAAGAGTAACTGGATACAGGAAGAAATTGAAATACAAATGAAAGTGATGTGAAACATTCTCAAGGAAATGGCTAAAGAAAATTTTGCCCATATAAAAATAAAGTGAGATATGCTGATCCAGGAAGCTTATAGGACACCCAATAGGCCTAATCAAATGAGAAGCTCATCAAGACACATCATATTCAAAATGTACAACAGGGAAATCAAGTAAAAAATATTGAAAGCAGCAAGAGAGAAATGCCAAATCACATTCAGAGGCAAACCAATCAGAATCACATCTGACTTTTCAGTTCAGACTCTGGAAGCACAAAGATCATGGAAGGAGATCTTTCAACACCTGAATAAACACAACATGCAGCCAAGAATACTATACCCAGCAAAACTCAGATTCAAATTTGAGGGAGAAATAAGAACTTTTCATGATAAGAACAAACTTGCAGCATTCATGAACAGAAAGCCAGCAAGACAAAGAATTCTCAAAGATAAACTCCAGACAGAAGTACAAGTACAAGTTAATATTCCTCAAAACCCACAAACAGAGGAAATTCAATAAAGGTACGTGCTATCAATAGACAACTAAGACAGCACAGAATTTACTAATAAAACATAATGAATATGAACCACAACCACATAACAATTCTAACACGAAATGTGAATGGTTTCAATGCACCAATAAAAAGAAACAGAATAGAAGATTGAATCAAAAAACAAAATCCAACAATATGCTGCTTACAGGAAACTCACCTTATAGC
>PVKS010048409.1:0-12429 GCA_004027875.1 Aplodontia rufa | reverse complement strand
GGGTGGGGATGTGGCTCAGTGGTAGTGTCCCTGGGTTCTATCCCAGGTACAAAAAAAAAAAAAAAAAAAAAAGAAAGAAAAGAAAAAGAAATAGAGCATTGTAATTCTGAAATTCAAAACTCCACTTTTCCAGAGCTGTGTTAGATCCAAGTTTGGCAAAGTGGAGTCTAAAAACTAAAACGATGGAGGCTGGAGCAGTGGCTCAGTGGTTGGAGCACTTGCCTTCCATGCACGAGGACCCAGGTTCGAACCTTGGCACCACATACACAACTAAGTATGGGAGAAACAAAGGTTAGATGGAAAAATAAATAAAATTGATTCGAGAGAGAGAGAGAGAGAGAGAGAAAACAAGCTAAGACAATTAACTCTGCTGTTCAGTTCTTTCATGCATTTTCAAGAGTGTTTGTCTTGCTGGATGCGTGGCACATGCTGGTAATCCCAGTGACTAGGGAGGCTGAGGCAGGAGGATTGCAAGTTCAAATCCAGCCTTAGGAACTTAATGAGGCCCTAAGCAACTTAGTGAGATCCTGTCTCAAAATAAAATATAAAAAGATCTGGGGGCGGGGGGTTGGGGATTTAGCTCAGTGGCAGAGCGCTTGCCTAGCATGCACAAGGCCCTGAAAAAAAAAAAATGAAAGAAAGAAAAAGAAAAAGGTCTGGGGATGTGGCTCAGTAGCACAGTGCCCCTGGATTCAATCCCCCATGCAAAAAGAAAAAGAAATAGTGAGCTCCCTTGTGATGACTTACCAAGTGTGACCTCTGCATTTGTTCTGTGGGGTTTTCTGTGTGTATTTTTTCACAGTAAGATGGCTAAGAAAAATAAAAATCTGCTGCAGATGTATGCGTTAGCAGCTGAGTAGCACCTAAACACTAATTTTGGTCCCAAAATCTCTTAACAGCAGTGGTCATTGCCTGCTTGATGCAGCCTGTACATGCCTGGCTCCACCAGCCTCGGGGCTTGGCAAATGGACATATTGCTCAGGATTATCCAAGAGTCTCACCCCCGACACCATTCCCAGTTAGGAGCAGATAGCCGTGTGACTATTCCGTCCAGTGAGTGAGACATCAGAGGACATCAAAGTGTCAATATGTGATTCCCCTGCATCCTCCCCCACCCTGTCGCATGCTGCACTCCTGGTCCTGGACAGTCAGACCTTACCTGCTGAAGCTGCAAACCCCAAGATGAAAGCAGATGGAGTCACTGAGTCACTTCAGGGGACAGCTGACCTGGGAATAGCCTGACTCAGGGAGTGAATGAAAAATAAATGCTGGTATTAAGTGAGCATAGTTCCAGGTTGGTGTTACACCCAGAGACTATCCCGATAGGACGTGATGGCCAACTCATGAGACAGGCAAAAAACGAGGCTGGTGAAGGAAGGCAAAAAGGAATCAAGGGCAATGACCACTTCCCACCTCAGGTGGCATCACACAACGGTCTTGCACCATCTGGGTCCAGAAGTGGCTTCAGGGTCTCCTGAGCCCTAGAGCCAAGTAGGGCTGACCCAAACCTCTGTGGTGCAGAACTGCAGAGCCAGAGTCGCATGCGGGGGGGCAGTAGAGGGAGCTGGAGAGGTGCACAGGGAGACCCAAGACCCCGCCCTGCCCCACTCTCCTCACTCCTCTCTGTGGGATTTGAGGCTACAGACTTCATCTGTCTGGACTTCAGTTCCTGCCTCCCTCAGTGACCTGGGTGTGAGAGTCTCCACCTGCTTGACAGATGACATTTACAGTTCTAGCTGCCCAAAGGGTGCTGTGATGTGACGGAGTGGAAGCCAGGGAGCCTCACTCCCCATATTCTTGCTTTTCAGAAATGTCCCTGGGGTGCTGCACAGAGCTGAGGTCCATTGCTATCAAATTTAGGGGATCACAGGTATGGGATGTCCCAAGGCTTAGTGCCTGAATGGTTCCCTTAGTGCCATCCCAATGCCCTGGTGGTGCTACAAGTAGAATCTCTGAATCAGTGACCTGGCCTGTGACCCCCAACGGTCCCAAGATCTTATCTTGATTTTGTTATCAAAAGCACAGTGTTGGGGCTGGAGCAGTGGCTCAGTGGTTAAGGCACTTGCCTGGCATGCTCAGGGATATGGGTTTGCACCCCAGCATCACAATACACAACAAAGTGTCAGAGCAATGAAAGCCACATGAAAAACTAAATAAAATTGATTTTCTTTCTCTCTCACTGTCTCCCTCTCTCTTGCACAGTGTTTCCAGGTGCAAGCCTGTAATCCCAGCAGCTTAGGTGGCTGCAGCAGGAGGGTCACAAGTTTAAAGCCAGCTTGGGTAACTGAGCGAGGCCTTAAGCAACATAGTGAGACCCTATTTCAAAATTAAAAAAGAAAGGTCCGGGGATGTGACTCAGTTGTTAAGCATCCCTTGGTTCAATCCCTAGTACCAAAAATAAATAAATAATGCAAACAATAATAAATTCTGGAGAGGATTTGGAGAGAAAAGAACACTTTTCCACTATTGGTGAGATTGTGAATTAGTACAACCACTATGGAAATCGGTATTGAAGCTCCTCCAAAGAGTAGGCATGGAACCACCATATAACCCAGCTATACCACTCCTCCGTATTTATCCTAAAGAATTAACGTCAGCATACTACAGTGACACGTGCACACCCATGCTTATAGCAGCAAAACTCACAATAGCCAAACTATGGAACCAGCCTAGGTGTCCATCAACAGATGAACAGACAGAAAATATTGCATATGTGCACAGTGGAATTTCCTTTAGCCATAAAGAGAAATGAGCAGGGGGCGGTGGCGCATGCCTGAAATCCCAGTGGCTCAGGAGGCCAAGGCAGGAAGATCGCAAGTTCAAAGCCAGCCTCAGCAATTTATCAAGGCCCTAAGCTACTTACTGAGATCCTGTCTCAAAAAACTGAAAAAAGGACTGGGGCTGTGGCTCAAAGCTTAAGCACCCCTGGGTTCAATCCCTCTTGCAAAAAGAAAGAAAAATGAAATTATGCAATTTGTAGGAAAAGGGATGGAATTTGAGAAATTAGGTTAAATGAAGTGAGCCAAACTAGGAAGGCCAAGGGTGGTATGTTTTCTCTCACATGTGAACTCTAGAGAGGAAAAAGGAAATGCAGGAGGTGGGGAATCCCTTGAAAATCAAAGGGCAATCGGTGGAATAGAAGAAAGGCAGGTGGGATGAAGGAAGGGAAGGGAAGGTGCTGGGTAGAGATATTGGCCAAATTCTCTTCCTGCGGAGTGTGCAGGCACAAATGGGTAACAACAAGTCCCATCATCATGTACAATTGTAACGCACCAACAGAAATGTGGAAACATTTTCAAAGGAAAAAAATGTGGAAAAATTTCAAAGACAAGAATTTTCCCTTATGAGAAAAAAAATAAAATAAATCAGGCAGCTGTCTTTGTTAGGGTTGGCTAAAGCCTCCCGAGGGATGCTAAGAGAAGAGAGAGGAGAGCAAGTACAGCTAACCCACAGCCGTTTCACACGCAGACACGCAGACCCGCACATCCGGGCTTCGGACCTGGCTCATCGGCGGAGTGTTGGACTAGCATGTGCTCGGCCCTGGGTTCCATCCCAGCAGCACAAAAATATAAAATGCACACGTGTGTATGTATTTTGTACAGTGGGAAGGCCATCCATGAAACTAGAAATGATAGCGTCTCTAGATTGGGGTCCGGAGGGACAGAGTTAATTTTCATTTAAATTCTTTTGTACTATCTTTTACCATAAATGGACATTTTCTAGGGCTGGAGCGGCGGCTCAGCTGTTGGAGCGCTTGCCTGGGATGCACCAGGACCTGGATACAGCACCACATACACAACTCAGTGTCAGAGAATCAAAGACCGGATGAAAAAATAAATAAAATTGATTCCCTCTCTCTCCCTCCCTCCCTTTCTTAAGAAAGAAAGAAAGAAAGAAACTTAAGTAAATCAATACGGTTTGGAGCGTTTCCCTGGCATGCACAAGGCCCCAGGTTCGAAACCCAGCACCACATACACAGTTAAGGGTTGGGGAAGCAAAGGCCAGTGGAAAAATAAAACTGATTCTATCTCTCTCCTTACTCTCTGCCTTTCTCTTTAACAAATAAATACGTAAGTAGACATATTATGGTTTTCCTTTAAGTATTTTAACCAAAGAAGTAAAGAAAGCAAGCTAGGTGCAGTGGTGCACACCTATAATCCCGACAATCAAGAGGAGCGTCAACTTCAAGGCCAGTCTCCACGATTTAGTGAGACCCTGTCTCAAAATAAAAGCCAAAAGATCTGGGAATGTGGCTCAATGGTAAAGCAACTCTGGTTTCCATCTCCACTCCAAAAAAAAAAAAAAAAAAAAAGCATTGGCCTTGGAATCCCAAAACCAGGTTCCTGGTTAAATTTTCACTCATCATAATGGTGAGACCTTGGTCAAACCTCAGTTTCTTCATCTGGGAAGTGGAGCTAACAACAGGACCTGCCAGGGTACTGTGAGGATTAGAGATGGCATGTGGACCTTCAGCACAGAGCCTGGCACCCACTGAACATTCTTGGCATCCATTCAGGGTACCCATTAAGCTATTTTCGATGAAGCCCACAGCTCACTGTCCATTTGACCACAGGCCCAGATATCTGACAGTATCATTAAGACCATTTCTTGAAGAGCCAGCGTTGGTATGGTTTAAATATTTCATCACCTGGCAGCATCCCGCGGAAAGCACTCATCTGTAGCCTCTTCCGGTGCCCTGCCCAGCTATTAACTGTCCCCAAAGCCTTCTTAAAAAGACTGCTTCTCTGTTTCCCAAGAGTCCTGCTCAGTGGCCAGGTGAAGGGCCCTTTATCCTTGAGCTTTTACCTTGGGTGTGAGGGAAGGGGGTCCTCTTACCAGCCGAGGAAGAAAAGACCCCCCAGAGCCTTCTGCGTCTGAAAGCAGCTCAATTACCCGGCCTGTCTCTCCCTTTGCCACAGAGCACTTGCTAAACTTCGTTAGCGCTGTGGCAATGCTGCCAGGTGATGCTGGGCCTTCTATGTGAGAGTATGGCACTCAGGAAAAGACGAAGAGCCCACACAGCATGTCCCGGCAGAGTTCCTCCTTCCTGAACAGAGGGTGATCTGGGGCCCTCCCCACCGGCTGAGTGGAGGGTCCCTGTGAGATTGCGGGACCCAGTCTGAGTCCATCCAGCCAGATTCCCATCACCCAGAGTTTCAAGTTCTCTTTTAAAATCGGGCCTTTTGGGGGCTGGCACAGTAGCTCAGCAGTAGAGCACTTACCCGGCATGTGCAAGGACCTGGGTTTGAACTCCAGCACCACATACACAACTAAATGTCAGAAAAACTAAAACCAGATGAAAAAATGAATAAAACTGATTCTCTCCATCCTTAAAAAATTTAAATAAAAAATAAATTTAAAATTTAATTTAAAAAAATGGGACATTGGGCTGTGTGCGCTACTTTGGTTGATTTTTTTTGGGGGGGTGGGGAGTACTGAAGATTGAACCCAGGGGTGCTTAACCATGGAGCCACATCCCCAGCCCTTTATTTTTTTATTTTGAGATAGGGTCTCGCTAAGTTGCTTAGGACCTCACTAAATTGCTGAGACTGGCCTCAAACTTGGAATCCTCCTGTCTCAGCCTCCAGAGTTGCTGGGATTACAGGTGTGTGTTGCTGTGCCTGGCTAAATCTTTTTTTTTTAAGAGAGAAACAACTTTATTTAGTTTTTCACATGGCCTCAGTTGCTCCAACACTCAGTTGTGTATGTGGTGCTGGGGTTTGAACCCGGGTCCTCGTGCTTGCCAGGCAAGCGCTGAAACCTCTGAGCCACCGCTCCAGCCCTGGCTAAATCTTTAGCTCTTATTCAGTTCCTCACTAGGTATAGGACCTCAGAAAAACTCATCTCAAAGATATCCCACTTTCTTCCTTCACTGTGGTTCTACCAGAACCCTCTCTTTCCCACAACCAGGTTGTAAGTGGTTAGAGAGCATATGCATCTTTTTTGTTGTTTATATTTTTTATTACATATATATATATTTTAATTTTTTAATTTAATTTAATTTTTTATTTTTTTTGCTGTGCTAGGAATTGAACCCAGGGCATGCTAGGCAAGCATTCTACCACTGAGCCACATCCCCAGTCCTAGTTTTTATTTTTGTTGTTGTTTATATTTTTTATTTAGCAAGCACATCTTCTCCACCTCCTGTGGTTTCCCTGCCTGGCCTCGTGGTGCCTCGCGCCCTGCAGCATTGCTATTTTTCATTACTGCAGGTGCTAAATAAATCCTCAGTGACTGAGCCTGGAGTCAAACACATTTATCCTTGTCACTGGTCCAATTCCACGAAGCTGGGAGGGAGCCCAAGGCGCTGGGGGCGCAATAAATCTGCTCTTTGGGCCCCACCCATTTCTCCACCAAGCAGATGTGGTAGCTGGAAGCCAAGACGTGGGGGCCCACGCTGGGTTGAGAGCAGGAACAGGGAAGCCAGGGAGCTGGGATCCTGGAGAAGGGCTGGCTGCGTCCCCAAGCCTGCAGGGATGTGAGCAGGCTGTGGCAGATTTCCCCAGAAGGCAGGGATAAGGTCCTGAGGCAGAGGCAGTGGGTAAGGGCCCTGCCTGGGCTTGGTTCTTGGACCCTTGCCGTCAGGAGTGGGGGAAGGGGACAGGGGACTTTCTGCTCTGGGCCTCATTCTGTAGCAGGGAGAGTAGCCTGCCTATTTTGGATTTCATGAGAATAAAATGCCATTATGTGTGTGTAATCTGCACATAGCAGGTGCTAATGATTGTCATCTCTAAAGGTGGCCTAAGGGACCAAGGCCCATCCTTATGGGAGTAACACCCAGGTAGCTCAAAGTAAAGTGTGGTCTTGTGGCCTGGGGCCCTTCCCCAGTGCTGAGCTGCTAGGAATGTAAGTCATTGAAAGCAAACTCCATTCCTGACGGGTGGGGCCGTCCAGTGGAGATCTATAAACCCTTCGTGAATGGTAGCCTCATTGCTGTCCCCAATACCTGCTAGGCATTTCATAGACCTTAGGTCCCCTCCCTGTTTTTTTGTTTTGTTTTGTTTAAAGAGAGAGGGACAGAGATATAGAGGAGAGAGAGAGAGAATCAACTTTATTTAGTTTTTCATGTGGCTTTCGTTGCTCCAATACTTCGTTGTGTTCGTGGTGCTGGGGTTCCAACCCGTGAACACGTGCCAGACAAGTACCCTATTCTCCAAGCTACTGCTCCAGCCCCTTATGACCCCCTTTTAACAGAAGGGGCATCCATCAGAGCACAGAGAGGACAAGTGTGTATCCAAAGCCACACAGCAGGATCAATGGTGGACCGGGTCCCTGTGTTGCTAAGCTGCTGTGCCTGGCGAGAGCATCTCCGCTGGCATCTGCTGCTCACTCTTGTGTTGTTTTGCTCTCTGGAATTTTCCATTCCATTTGTTGAACACCACTTGTAATGAAAGCTTCCTGATGCATCTTGGGAAGGAATGTGCTAAATGGCACTATATACAAACTTGCTTCTCCCACATGTTGGCCACACTGCATGCCGCGCCTTGAATGAATTCTGAGACATTCTTTTCAGGATATTTGTGGCACGGGGAGGAAGCGCTTGTTGCCTTCTTGCAGCTGGGCTCCTGCAGGTTAGGAACCATGCTAGAGACACAGGGCTGGGTGCCCACTGAAGGCCAGCCTTCCTACCAAACTCTGCTGGGGACCTAGGCACTAAAGACTCTCCATCAAAATGGAAGGGGAGAGCTGCATGTGGTGACGCAAGCCTGCACTCCCAGCGGTTTGGGAGACTGAGGCAGAAGGATGGAGAGTTCAAAACCAGCCTCAGCAACTTGGCCAGACCCTGAGCAACTTAATCCCAGATGATAAAAAAAAGGAAGGAGAGGAGACTGGAATTGCCAGGTGCTGAAAAATGTTACCTGAAATGAGGACGCTCAGTGAAGATGTTCCAGAGCTACTGTGAATGACGGACACCCAGCCATTCAGAAACGCTAGACCCTTGGCTTCCACGTGAGATTAAGGAACAGAACACGTTTCCAAAGTCATTTTCCATTTGCCTATTTAGTTCAAGGGCTATAGTGGAAGTGGGTAATCCAAAGTCTATCCAGAGGACTCTTATTTTGATTTATACCAATGCTTTATAGATTTTGATAAGTATTTTGTAAACTCCCTTTAATATATCCACATGAAATTCACGAATTATATAATCTGTAGGTGCAGTTTTTTTGTATACTTTTTTTTTAAGAAAGAAGGACAGTGAGAGAGAGACACAGAGGGAGAGAGAAAATCAATTTTTATTGAGTTTTTCACATGGCTTTTGTTGCTCTGACAGTTGTGTACGTGGGTGCTGGGGTTTGAACCTGTGTACTAGGGCATGCTGGGCAAGTGCCGTAACCTCCGAGCCACCGCTCCAACCCCCTCGTATACTTTTTTTAAAAACTCATATGGGGGGCTGGAGCTTGGCTCAGCGGTTTCGGCGCTTGCCTGGCAAGCACAAGGACCCGGGTTCAAACCCCAGCACCACGTACACAACTAGGTGTTGGAGCAACTAAGGCCATGAGAAAAACTAAATAAAGTTGTTTCTCTCTTTCTCTCTCTCACTGTCCCTCTCTCTTTAAAAAAATAAAATAAAATAAAATTCATATCGTACCCGAATCCTAACATAGGGTTTCTCAGCCTTAGCACTACTGATATTTGGGGGTCACATTACTCTTGCAAGGGGGTTGTCTTGTGCTTTGTGCAGCATCCCAGGCCTCTGGCTACTGGATGCCAAGAGCGCCTCACCCCCAGGTGTGGCAGCAAACACTGTCTCCAGATATTCCCAAATGTCCCAAGGGGAGGTGGGCAAAATGCCCACAGCTAGGAACCTCTCCTCTCTAATATAAAGGATGCATAAAAAGAAGATAATGTACAACAAAATAACACCTACTTCAAAATATAAATGCTTCACACGCCTGCACAGGAGGACACGATAAAGCAGTCAGACGCCTGTACCTACTGATAAGGAACGGGTGTAGATTTAAGGCAAGTAAGATAATCAGAAACTGTGCACGGGAACAGAAAAATGAAAGAGCAGAGGTATGCGTGGACATTAGAATAAAAACTAGTGCCTGAGGGCTGGAGCAGTTGCTCAGCGGTTCCGGCGCTTGCCTGGCATGTGTGAGGATGCGGGTTCAAACCCCAGCACCACGTGCACAATGAAGTGTCAGAGCAATAAAAGCCACATGGAAAGCTAAAATAAAGGCTGATTCTTTCTCTCTCAAAACAAACAAAACAAAAAACCCCCAATCTCAGCAATTTAGCTAGAACCTGTCTCAAAATCAAAAATAAAAAGTCCTGAAGATATAACTCAGTGGTAAAGCATCCCTGGGTTCAGCCACTAGTACAAAGAAACAAAAATAACAAAAATCTTCTAACAGGCTGTGTAATATCAGGGAACACTTATCTCTACAGCAACCCCGCCTTCTCCATGGAGGATACATTCTAAGACCCCTGGTGGATACCCCAAATCACAAATACCTAATCCTATGAATACTGCTTTTTCATATACTTATGTATACACCTATAGTAAAGTTTAATTTATAAAGGAGACAGAGATTAATCATAACTAATAATGAAATAGAACCATAATAATATACTATAATAAAAGTTCATTAAAACTTAGGAATTGATGGGGCTGGAGCAGCGGCTCAGTGGTTGTGGCGCTTGCCTGGCATGTGGGAGTATGCGAGTTCAAATCCAGCACCACGTACACAACGAAGTCTTGGAGCAATGAAAGCCACATGAAAAACTCAATTAAAAAAAATTGTTTCTCTCTTTATTTTTTTCTCTCTCTCTCTCACTGTCCTTCTCTCTTAAAAAAAAAAAAAACCTAGGGATTGGTTATTTCTATAATTTACCATTTAATATTTGTAGGCCACAGTTGACCATAGGTACTGAAATTATAGAGAGCAAAAGCAGGGATAAGGGAAGATGACTGCATATAAGAAAGAGTTAAAATAATTTTTTTTTTTAGAGAGAGAAGGACAGTGAGAGAGAAAGAGAGAGAGACAGAATAAATTTTATTTAGTTTTTCACATGGCTTTACTTTGCTCCGAGACCTCCTTGTGTATGTGGTGCCGGGGTTCGAACTAGCGTACTCCGGCATGCCAGGCAAGCACCATAATGGCTGAGCTACCTCTCCAGCTCCCAAATAATCTTTTACAAAAAGAGAGAGAATCAATTTTATTTTATTTTTTTATCTGGTTTTTGATTTCCTGACCCTTAGTTCTGTATGTGGTGCTGGGGTTTGAACCTGGGTCCTCATACATGCCAGGCAAGCGCTGTAACCGCTGAAACACTGCTCCAGCCCCCAAGATAGTCTTATTTCAAATAGGGATAATAAGATAAGCTACAGACTCAAAGTCATAAATGAGCTGGGGGCTTATTAGATTTACAACATCAGGGTGGGATAAAGAGATCACCCTAGGGACAGAGTCTCTAGTGCTTTACAAGAACTTGGGGGCCTATCCTGTGAGTGGTGAAGGAGGATGAGGGTGGATTTCCAAGAGGCCAAGTGGTGGGGAAGATCTCTGGAGAAAGAATCAGAGTAATGTTGAAAAAGAACAAGCAAGGGGCTGGAGCGGTGGCTCAGCGGTTTCGGCGCTTGCCTGGCAAGCACGAGGACCCGGGTTCAAACCCCAGCACCACGTACACAACTGAGTGTTGGAGCAACTGAGGCCATGTGAAAAACTAAATAAAGTTGTTTCTCTCTTTCTCTGCCTCTCTCACTGTCCCTCTCTCTTTAAAAAAAAAAAAAAAAGAACAAGCAAATGGAAAACAAGTTATGCTGATGTGTAATTCTTCCAACCTCAACTTCTTACTATTCTACAAAATTAATTATGGACATAATATACGGAATGATCCGTAACAATATTCATAAAAACAGCATTCATGAAATTCAATGAGATCCCTGTTTTATGCCTGCTCGTTTGGGTTCAGTTGAAATTCTGTTCAAAGAAATCTCAGATCTCTGTTACATATCTTCAGTTTGTTTGAGTATGCTGTAAGCGCCCTACTGTGCTGAAACGATTTTCAGTAGAATTTGTAATCAGGAATGCTTAACACATCACGCTGGAAGGCACAGTGTAAGTAAATTACTCCATCACTTCAAGACAAGATGCTTCTTCCGTACAAGTTCGTCCCTACAGGAGGCCTTTTTCTAAATTATGGGTTTTCAAGTACCTTCTTGCAACTTATTTTCAGGATTATGGTGCTCTAAGTATTGCTGATTTACATCCGTAATGAGGCTAGTCCAGGGGGACTTTTGAAGGTCCCATGGGATGCAAGACAATCCAGGTTGTACAGGACTCTCCCACATACCGCAGGCCACCCATCTTCCTCCCCAATCCCACCTGCCAAAGGTGCTGTCAGCCGGAAGGCACACCCACCCACGTCCACAATGCCCCCTCTGGGCCACCACAGTGCTAGCATGACCACACCCCAGATGTGGGGACTGCTACCCACGGCCATATTGCCACACCACTCACATTGGATAGATGCAGACTCCTAAGTCCTTTCTGATCTCTGGCATTTAGGGCCCAATGTAGGAGTTTCCTTTTCTTTTCTTTTCTCTTCTCTTCTTTTCTTTTTTGTACTAGGGATTGACCCTGGGGTGCTTAACCACTGAGCCGCCTCCCCAACCCTTTTTAATTTTTATTTTGAGACAGAATCTAATTTGCTAGGCTGGCTTTGAATTTGCTGTCCTCCTGCCTCAGTTTCCCTAAGCCACTGGGATTACAGGTGTGAGTCACTATGCTCGGCTCAATAATAGGGATTTCTATTATATCCACTGCTACTGTTCTACTTTTAACACTAAATAGTTCAATAAATGACCCTCTAGAGTGGTATTTACAAGGAAAATGCTGAGTTCTCTGGTGTCACATTTGAACTTTACATAACTCTGTGAGGCAGATTTAAAAAAAAAGGCCTCCATTTTTAATTTAATTTTATATTTTTATTTTTACTTTTTGGTACCAGGAGTTGAACTCAGAGGTGCTTTGACAACTGAGCCACATCCCCAGCCAAGCCTGTGCCCCGGTGCCTGGCTAGGCCTCCATATTTTTTTTTTTTAAGAGAGAGAGAGAGAAAGAGAGAGAGAAAATGAATCAATTTTATTTAGTTTTTCATGTGACTTTCATTGCTCCTAGACTTCCTTGTGTACGTGGTGCTGGGGTTTGAACTTGGGTCCTTGCACATGCCAAGCAAGCACCATTATGGCTGAGCCACCACCCCAGTCACTACGCTTCCATTTTTTAGATAAGGAAACTGAGGCACAGAAAGAAGAATTTGGGTAACTAAAGTGATCCAACCAGTGAGACGCAGAATCAGGATTTGAACCTCGGTTCTTATTCTATCTGTGATACCATTTCCCCAGAACTGGCTTCTTTGTGTTCCAAGTAAAAGAAGTATATGGCAGGGGGCTGGAGTGGTGGCTCAGCAGTTATGGTG
>PVKS010048408.1:0-12400 GCA_004027875.1 Aplodontia rufa | reverse complement strand
AAAAAAATATAAAAATAGTTTATAACATTGAAAATGATATAAAATGTTTCCTATCAGGTTATTTTGTACTTATTCAAAAATATTGGAATTCCTTTTTAAGAAATGAACTGGGTGGCTCAGCTGGACTCTTACCCAAAGGTCCAGGTTTGAAGAACAGAGCAACTGTAAAACGCAGGGAAGAGCTACAGCAAAGGAGGGTGAATTAGCTGAAGGTTCAGAGTGATGGAGAGAGAAGGGGAAATAAACCTTCAGGGAGCTGCACCTGCCCTCCTCTACCCAGCTGTCCCCAGGGACAAGCTTGGAAGGATGTGGACAGCATGGCCTGGTTCATGGTACTTCCCTGGGCTCCTCCCACCCCATCCTGGTGATCATTCCTTCCTGCAGGCCTCCTGACCCTGCTCTATGGTCCTGATTTGTCCCCCTGACCCTTGCCTGGCGGTGACACTCTCAGCTTGCCACCTCTGCGTGAGGAGCTACCAGCAGGCTCGGTGATTTAAATCCTGCTGCCTACGAACGTGTGAGTCATTTTTCATTTGTGCTCCTCAAAAGGCAGTGGAATATTCAAAATTAGAGTTCAAAAAATTAACACTGGATTCAAAGGAATCTTTAAGTATTGATTTTTTTTTAAAGAAAGAGGGGACAGAGAGAGAGAAAGAGAGAAGCAATCTTTATTTAGTTTTTCATGTGACCTTCATTCCACAGACACTGTGTTTTGTACATGGTGCTGGGGTTCGAACCCATGTCATTGTGCATGCCAAGCAAGTGCCACAACTGATGAGCCACTGCTCCAGCCCCAAGTTATTGATATTTTTGACAAATCTTTGCATCTACTTATAGGGCACAAGGTGATATTTTTATATATGTACAATGTGGAATGACAGATACACTAATCTTGTAATTCAATTTTTATCATGTAGATATAAAAATGATTAAAACTATATTTAAGGACTGGCCTTCACCTTCCTTAGTCAGTCAGAGACCATATACTTTTCAAAACAGCACTTCACTTCAATATATTAATTCTTCCATTGATTCAATGAACGTGTACTGATCACCTACCACATGCATGACATCATCAAGGATAGAGAGCGCTGGTTCTGCAGAGACAGCCACTGAGAGTGGAGCCAGTGTGCAGGAAAACTGAAAGAAGGGTGGGGCCAACTCCAGTGACAAGCTTTTGTCACCTAAATTCAGCCTTGAGCTCCCTCCTGTAATCAGAGAGGTCCTCTCGTGTCCTGAAGCTGGCGTGCCTGAGCCCCCGCAGGCTGTCCCTCCAGCACTGTCCTACTCCTCTGTTGGAAGGTCCTCCTCCTCCTCTCCACTCCTCCCCACCCTCTCCTACCCAGGGCTCCACTCCAGTTCCTGCTCTGCCCCGAAGCCCTCTCCTGTGTGCACACTGAAACGCTAGGCTGCGTCTCAGGCACAGCAGGCTGAGCCCCCGAGACTGGGAGCAGCATCTCACCCACGGAGCCACGTGGTGACCACAAGCAGCAGCAGGTGGGGAGGGGACGCACAAGGACCTCGCTCCTGAGAGGAGCTTGGCCTTGGAGACGCAGGCAAGGGAGAGACAGGCATGGCCAGTTGAGGGTGTCTGCTACCTAGAGTGTGACAGACAGTCCCCGTGACCTGCGCATGGGAAGAGACGGTGCTTGGATGCTTGGAAGAAGAGGCATGGAAACAGGTTTATATTCTATAAATCAGCAGGCAGGAAGAATAGAGAAGACAGGGGTTGCATTTTGTCTCTCTGAATGATGTTTGATTCATTGGAGAAAAATTGCTGCATGGATGCTGAATACCTATTGGCACCTGTGTGTCCAAGTGACTTAAGGAACTATGAATATAAAGTTAGGACAAGACATAGCTTTTTTTTTTTTTTAATAGAGAGGAACACTGAGAGAGAAAGAGAGAACTAATTTTTATTTAGTTTTTCATGTGACTTTTGTTGATACGACACTTCATTGTGTATGTGGTGCCAGGGTTGGAAACCGTGTCCGCACCCATGCCAGGCGTAACCGCCAAGCCACGGCTCCAGCCCCCATACATAATTTTTTTTTTTTTTAAAGAGAGCCGGACAGTGAGAGAGAGAGAGAGAGAGAGGGAAAGAGAGAATCAATTTTCATTTAGTTTTTCATGTGGCTTTCATTGCTCCAACACTCTGCTGTGTATGAGGTGCTGGGGTTCAAAGTCACATACTCGCACATGCCAGGCAAGCGCTGTTACCCCCAAGGCAAAGCTCCAGCCCCACATGCATCACTTTTAACATATCAGCACCAAGGACTTTATTCTGTGAGAGCTACAAAAGAATTAGCATACATGGTAGACAGGAATGTATATGCATTTGTGCATATTAAATTTATAGCCTACTTTATGCATTTTTTTCAGGGCTGAGGACAGAACTCGGGGTCTTGCGCATGCGAGGCAAGTGCTCTGCAACTGAGCTAAATCCCCAACCCCTACTTTATGCATTTTTAAAATAAATGCAAGCACTGCTTAGACTCAAGGAGTGCAGAAGACAGGATAGAAAAACAAACACACATAAGAGAAACAATGGGCAAGCAGAGTTGCAGGACAGGGCGAAGTGGGGTGGCTGTGTGGAATCCACCCTGGCTCCTGAAGCACAGAAGGGGTTTGACCCGCATCTGCTCCGTTCCCTTAGGAAGCTGCATGGAATTCAACCTCAGCCTCTTTCCAAAACTTTTTTTAATATAAATTTCTCAGTCTCTAGTTCTATGACTTTGATGAATTTAAAATTGATTTTTGAAATATAGATTTTGGCTAACGTATGTAATGTGAAAATAAGATAGATCTATTTTTTTTCCTGAGATTTACTGTTAAATAGAAAAGAGGAGATCATATACCAGATTTAATTTTGGTAGAAAGCTATCAGAATTGACAGCAGAAGGCAGAAGTGAACTGGAGCGCATGGTGCAGCCACACTGCGCTCCTAGGGGACCCAGCCACTGGCGCCAGCTACAGGACGCTTTCAGCCCAGAGCGATGAACTGATGAAGCTCCAGCCCCTGCAACCAGCCTGCTGTTGCCCTGATGGTTTAAGGAAGAGGCTCCGGATCCCTGAGAAATCCATCTGCTGTGCCCAGGAGGGAAGCCGGGCAGGGGGCAGTGTTTCCCTTGGCCTCAGCGCCATCTGCACCCTTCAGGAGGCCAGGAAAGGAGGCCTTGGTGGGAACTCCAGCCCTTGTTTCCAGCTGTGCATCCGGAGAGATCTGAACTTCAAACGTCTGGTTTGAAAATGATTGTGGGGGAGTACACTGAGAAGTGTCACCTAAGGCCACCTGTAGACCTCAGAGCACCCCCCACAGAAGGGGACATGACTCTTACGATTGGAGGACACAGCCCATCAATGGGAAAAGCTGCTCTAAGGAAACCAGAGGAAAGAGTCAAAGGTGAGGAGCAAGAGGAAGGTTTCTAAAACATCGTGCTTATCAGGAGAAGGACCTCGAACACAACTTGGAGAAGGCAAGATGCAGGGAAAGAATCCCAAGCCCAGATGAATTCAGACGCAAAATTGTGAATGAGTGAAAGAGACCTGGGGTCCACACGTAGGGAAGCACAGGAGCTGCAGGTCCACTCTCCTGACAAGGCTCCTGAAGACAAGAAGACAGAAATAAGTAACTTTTGTTTGGGTTCCGCCATCTGTCAAGGAAGATATTCAGATGGGAAATGAGAACCAAACGCCAAGAAGGTGGAACTGGAGCCACAGATGAGTGGGGAAGACAGGAGTTCCAAACAGGTGCCCCCCTAGGCCAGAGGCACTGCTTCTCAGAACAGGCAGACGAGCTCTGAGTTAAGTCACCAGATGGGTGGAGGTGACCTCTGGGGGTTCTGAGGGTCTGACACACAGGGGAACCTGGAGAGGAAGACACTCTACTGTACGGGAAAGGGCAGCTTTAATTAGTGGCATTGGCCATTGCTGCTGGCTTGTTGATTAGCTGTCTCCCTCTAAATGTGATTGGGTACATCAGAGGGAGAGAGGCCATGATGGTTCATTTTCTGTAGCAATTTGACTAAGCCAGAGGTATCCAGATCCAGATATTTCATCAAAATCCTTCTGGAGGGGCTAGAATGGTGGCTTGATGGTTACGGTGCTTGCCTCACATGCACGAGGACACGGGTTCAAACCCCAGCACCATGTACAATATGAAGTATCGGAGCAACAAAAGGTACGTGGAAAACTAAATAAAAAATTGATTCTCTCTCTCTGTCTCTCTCTCTCTCACACTTTCCCTGTCTCTTAAAAGAAATCATTCCGGATGTAGACAAAAGTGTTTTGGAATGAAAATTTAATCAGTAGAGCAAAACAAACTGCCCTCCACTATGCGGGTGGGCCTCATCCAATCAGTTGAAGTCCTGAATTGGGGGTGGGGATGGGGGATGGTCCTGCCCTTGGTAAGAGGAATTCTTCAGCAGTCAGCTCTCAGACTTTACCTCCTGCCCGATGGCCTCCAAACAGAACACTGACTCTCCAGCCTGCCAGATCTCCCTTCAGATGAGACCAAACAGACTCCAGAATTGTGTATAATAGTTATTATATTCTTATATCTGTCTGGGGAATTCTGACTCACACAGAATCTCTCAGGGAAATTTGGGGGGGTTGCTAAGAAAGCAAATTTGGATCCAAATGATCTCGACAGCTGAAATAATTTTAAATCTAAGAAAACATTAAATGATATTGACAACAGATAAACATAACGTCTCTATCTGATTTCCAAACAGCAGCTGCAAAAGTAAAAGGTCTCCAAGTTTCCCTTCCGGCCTTCTCCATATAACACTGCCCTGGGTGCTCCAGCTCCACTGGCCATGCAGCCTCGTCTTCCCCTGCATTTCCATCAACCCAAGCCACCCGTCCGTTCTCCCCACTGCAGGAGTTGAATGCTGGTTATACTCTGGGTACTGTGCCAGGTGCTGCCTGCTGGCAGCAAACCTCTCAGGTGTACCACAGTCTTGTGGAAGTGGAGCATTTTCTAAGGAATCCATAGCAATGCAATCTGCCCAGCTGTAAGAGGGGCCCAGGAAAGACTCATGGATTTGCTGTGAGTTAAAAAGTGTGGACCACTGGGAAAGGCATCTCACAGACAGTGATGCGTGATCCTTAGTCTCCCTGGAGGAATTAGCAGATAAAGATGTTTCAGGGAGGCTATGCAAAGACACGGGGATAGGAAAAAAGCTGCAGGCCTGACTGGGGGAAGGGGCTGGGTGAAAGGGGAGGGAATTGCTAACTCAGAAAAAGATAGAGACAGGCTGGGAAGATACTGGGTTGTTTTTTCTAGGAGCTGGGAGTGAATGTGGAAAAACGTCTCACCATGAATCAGTATGAAGGCAAAACCTGCTTTCTGAATACAAACGTCTTAAAATGGAATAAACACACCAAGCCACTCTGCAGTGCTCTGTGATTATAAACCACACCGTGGCAGGTCAGCTGCTGCACCCTGCCTCGCACCCTCTGGCCTCACCTTCATGTGGCCTCTGCTGAGCCAGCAGCTTCCAGGAGTCTTGGCCTGGGATGCTCAGCAGCAACTCAATGCTCACCCCAGGGCAAGGATGGGGGACAAGGGACTCCCTATGCCCTGCACCCAGGCTGTGTCTCAGGAAGGCAGTTCTGACTCCCGGAGAGCTGCTGGAGTTCAAGCCCAGGTGCTCACAGCAGACTCCAGCGCAAGGATGCTCCCCTGCACCTTCCTTTCTTCTCTATTGTATTCTGCCCAGTCTTCTCCTTTTGAAATTGTTTTCCAAAGTCGACTCCCGCGTATATGCACATCCCAGGCTCAGCTCTCTGGAGAGGCTCTGGTGAGGATAAGGGGTTTTTCAGGAGGGAATACGGGTGTATATTAAAATGTGGTTTAATATAGAGTAGGAAAGCAAAGGAATGGATGTCACATGGAATAAAGGAAGAAAAGGAAATCCGCCTACCCTGCAAAATACACACGAACCAATCAATCAATAATCAAACCTGGTTCCGTGAGATGGACTCTGTCATAACAGTTCTTCCTCTGCAAGAACGCAGAGGAAGCAACGTGGACGGCAGGCTCAACCATGCTCCCTGAGAAGAGAGAGCTGCCTCTCCTCTTCTCCATAAGGCATCAGCTGCGACTCATGGAACAAAACATACCGTTTCGGGGGCTGGAGCGGTGGCTCGGCAGTTACGGCGCTGGCCTGGCATGCATAAGTATTCGAGTTCAAACCCCAGCACCACGTACACAACTAAGTGTCAAAGCAACGAAAGCCACGTGAAAAACTAAATAAAAATTGATTCCCTCTGTCTCTCTCTCTCTGTCTCCTCTTTCTAAAAAAAATAATAATACCATTTTTATATGAGTGGTTTGCTAACACATCCGTAGTATTTTCTCACTGTCTCCCATTTTGTGCGACAGTTATATCCACATGGGAAATAACTCTGTAACGGGCAAGCACCCTGCTCAGACCCGCGAAGGGACTGATATTTCACCGACGTGCAAGCTCAGTGCGCCTGCCATCGCCACCCGTCAAACACGCACAGCAGAGCAAACCACACGAGCACCTGCGTATCTGCGTCTGTTTCCACGCCTGCCAGTCCCATGGGGGAAGCATGGCTGGGTCCCCGTGGATATCGGAAGCACGGAGGGTTGCAGAACAAGAGAGGAACCCTGAGTTTAGGGAACTTGACATTTTTCTTCCCCTGCCCCCCACGATTTTTACTGGTGCTTTACAGTGGTACGCAATGATGGGATTTGTTGTTATATATTCTTTTATTTTATTTTTTATGAGAGAAGGACAGTGAGAGAGAGAGAGACACAGACAGAATCAATTTTTATTGAGTTTTTCACATGGCTTCGTTGCTCTGACACTTAGTTGTGTACGTGGGTGCTGGGGTTTGAACCCGTGTACTTGCACATGCCAGGCAAGCGCCGTCACCACCAAGCCACCACTCCAGTCCCCGGTTGTTACATATTCTGACATGCACAAAATAGAACTATAACTCGGCCAATATCATTCCCTAGTATTTCCCCATGCCTGTCCTCCCTCCCCTGTCCCTTTCCTCCCCTCTACTGACCTGCGTTTGATTTTCATGAAATCCCCATCCCTCACCTTTCGGTTATTTTTTCCTCTCTATGTACCGCACATGACAGAAAATAATACAACCCTTGACCTTCTGAGTTTCACTTATTTCACTTTGCAAGCATGATGTTCTCAGGAACTTGAAATTTTCCTACAGACAGTAACACTGTACCCTCTATTCTAGAGGCAGACACTTTGAACATCATCCAAGACTGCTCCACACACAGCCCTGCGGAGGATGCCTCGCTTGCAGAGAAGCATCCGAGACCCATGGAGCATTGTCTCCCAACACACATGTATATAATCTGTCTTCTCACCAATTAAATTTCCTGCTTGCTAGGAAAACAAGTAAAAATGGAATTAATTCAGTAAAAGTCATTATTTCATGGAAATAAATCTTTTACAGCCCAGGATTTATTTATAAGTGTCTTAAATTCATTTCATACATACAGAATGGCAAGTTGTTATCCAACTGTTATTCATAATATCTGAAAATGCATGTGATATTTTATAGCTTTTATTATAATTTTAGAGATGATTTTGGGCTTCTGCAATTGCTGCTAGACAATGAGAGCAGAAGGAGGTAAATTAGTTGCTTTCTTAAAGCTAAGCAGCATCTTTTTTAATGTTCTCTTTTTTTTTTTTAAGAGAGAAGTACAGTGTGAGAGAATCAATTTTTATTGAGTTTTTCACACAGCTTTCGTTGCTCTGACACTTAGTTGTGTACGCGGGTGCTGGGGTTTGAACCTGTATACTTGCACATGCCGGGCAAGGGCTGTAACCCCCGAGCCACCGCTCCAGCCCCAGCAGCATCTTTCTCTATTGGTGAATCTGAAACTTTCCCCAAGCTTTAGCAATGTTTGCATTTTTTTTAGGCTCTGTCCCAAGCTGCACTGTAAAATTTCACTAGCCTTAGGGCTTTTGTAATTAACCGTGAACTTTTCCCCTGGTGCTCTATAACACTTCAAACCAGCACCGGAATCATATACACGGGACAAGACAGTTTGTAACATTACACAAATATTTACTTTGCCATTTGATATTAGACTATTTTTCTCAGGAATATTCTTACAATAAAATTGAAAATATCTTAATTATTAAAAAGCGTGAAGTCATACCACAAGGACTTAAAGCGGAGAAACATCAAGCACTGAGATATATCTGTTATGGAGATCCACTCCTCAGTAATCATCTAAAATTGGACACCCAAAGTATACAATTCTTTTTTTTTTAAGATAGAGGGACAGTGAGAAAGAGAGAGAGAGAGAGAATCAATTTTATTTAGTTTTTCATGTGGCTTTTGTTGCTCTGACACTTCGTTGTGTACGTGGTGCTGGGGTTTGAACTAGCATGCCAGGCAAGCGCCGTGACAGCTGAGCCACCGCTCCAGCCCCGCAAATCCTATAGCTCTTGAACTATATAAATCCTATATATTCTTGAAAATATATTTATTACTATATTATGTATGGTTAAAACTTAGGAGCATCCACAGCCCCTTTCAGTTGCAGACAGCCACCAAGCACTCACATGGAGTGGTGACAAACAAAGCCCAGCTGAGGAGGGACGGTAACATCCCTGACCCCTGCACCCTATCACCCACCCGAGGCAGTCAGTGCACACAGCACCCACCAAAGATGCAGACGTGGGCCACTGAGCTGACCTACAAGCAGCAGAGGCTGGCATCTCAGGGAGGGTCCACATCTGTGAATCCCGAAGTTGTCAGTTACTCAGTTGTCACCCAGACACACAGACCCACAGAAATCATTTCCTAAGGACAACCCCAAGCAGCCAGTGGAGGGCCTTGGGCTTACACAGCACAGTCCACCCGATAAAAGGGCTTCCAGAGACACGAGCCACCAACCAGCATGTCCAGATACAGTACTTCTGACCTGTGACCTGCACGCTGCAGACCTACTCCTCCCACAGGCCACCAGCACCACATCAACCAGACCACAGCAGCTCCAGCTCTACACCTCCAAAGCCCACACACCCAGAAATCCAGGGGACCCCACGCCGCGCCTGACAGCGCTGGATACACAACAGTGTCTCCCAACAAGGAGCAACCTGCCTGCTGAGTCACAGACAACTGGGGACCATCTCCTGTGACACAGCAGGAAGCTACTAGGTACCTGGACACTCTGAACATCCGAGGGGGCCGCCCCTAACTTAAAGCAGAGGTGAGGCGGTGTGATCACCACCTCTACACCCCAGGAAACTTAGAGCAAAGCTAAGGAGTAGGGGCGTCTTGTAAAGCTCCAAATCTTTTTTATTTTAATTTTTTATTAAGGAGTTACTGTACAATTATAAATGCATATAAAGTAACAATAGGATATGCATTTGTTCCTAAGCGGGAATTACTCTCACATCACACTAAAGCTCCAATCTTGATGAAATCCGAAGCAGGAAGACTCAGTAACAAACCTCTCCTTTCAGCGTGGAACATCACGAGCAGCAGAAAGGTCCTTTGTCATCTTCCAGATATTGCTTTCATCCTGAATCCATAACGTTCCCTCATTAGTTAACTCGTCCCTCCTCAACCCAACTGAGTATATTTCTTCTAATGTTCTTGGTTTGGTTTGGGGTTTTTGTTTCTTCGTTTGTTTGGTTTTTTGTATCGGGACGTGAACCCAGGGGCGCTTAACCAACGTTCCCAGCCCTTTTTATTTTTTAAATTTTGAGACAGGGTCTCGTATCTTTGCTTTCCTAGCTCAGATTTATACTTGCTACTCTTTTTGTTTTAATATAAAGAGAGAAGGACAGTGAGAGAGAAAAGAGAGAAACAATTTTATTTAGTTTTTCCTGTGGCTTTCGTTGCTCTGAGACTTCATTGTGTAGGTGGTGCTGGGGTTTGAACTCCTGTACTCGCGCATGCCAGGCAAGCACTGTAACCACTGAGCCACAGCTCCAACCTTTATACTTGCTCCTCTTAATCCCTTTTCCCTCTGGCACTGCCTGTTCCTATCTCAAATTCTCCATTTTTTTTCTTCTTTTCATCTTAATTTGTACTATTTTTTCCATTTTTCTCCTTTTTCTTTCTCCATTTTTTTCTCTTTTTCCCATTTAACCCCTACATAGTTCAATAGTGATTTTACTATTTTTAATAACTAGTTTCTAAACCTACTCAGGAATATTATTCATGGATTAGAGGCTGTGGAGAACATTTTCAGTAAGATTTCTTTTCCCATTTGTAGATCCTCTCCAGCTGGTACTGGATACAGGCACAGCAGAAAATTATCAATGCCTGGATATTTACCCAGTCCGGAACACTTCACACTTAAGAAAAGAAATCTCATTAACTGGTAGTTCCTTGCATAAACGTGGAAGAGCTAATCCATCATCCCAGCAGGTGGGCAAAAACACAGACAATAGGAAAACACGGGAGGGGAGCAAGTCCCCCCAGGTAACCCACAGCACTTCAACAGGTCCCACTGACAGCAAAGGAGAGAAATTTCAGATAAAGAATTTAGAGGGGCTGGAGCGGTGGCTCAGCGGTTACAGTGCTTGCCTGACATGCGTGAGTTCTCTCTCAAGTTCAAACCCCAGCACCACATACACAACAAAGTCTCGGAGCAACAAAGGCCACATGAAAAACTAAATAAAATTGATTCTGTCTTTCCCTCTCTCACTGTCCCTCTTTCTTTAAAAAGAAAAGAATTTAGAGGGGCTGGAGCGGTGGCTCAGCGGTTAAGGTGCTTGCCTGGCAAGTGCAAGGATGCTAGTTCAAACCCCAGCCCCACAAAGTTTTGGAGCAACTGAGGCCACATGAAAAATGAAATAAAATTGATTCTTTTTCTCTCTCTGCCCCTCCCTTTCTCTCTCTCTCTCTTTAAAAAAAGAAAAAAGAATTTAGAAAGGTCATAGTTAAAATATTCAATTAACCAAAAGAATATGTATGGAATGAAGTGATGAAGTACAGGAAGTAAAATAATATTTCAATAAAGATATAGAGATTCTAAAAAAGAGCCAAACTGAAATCCCAGAATTGATCGATTGATCAAATTAAAAATTCTTATCTATGTTGAAAGCATCGTAGATACGACCACACAGAAGACAGATTTTCCGTTTTGAAAACAAAGATACAATTTCTATTTGTTTTATTTTTTTATTCTGTTGGTACCGGGGAGATTAAACCCAGAGGGCACTTCACCACTCAGCCACATCCCAAGCCTTTTTTATTTTGAGAAAGGGTCTCACTAAGTTGCTCACTAAGGCTTGCTAAATTGCTGACTTTGAACTTGTGATCCTCCTGCCTCAGCCTCCCAAGTCGCTGGGTGTGTGCCACTGTGCCTACAAAGTATGTAATGTAGAAAACAGAGTGAACAACAAAGAAAAGATGTTAAGAGACCACAAGGGCCCGGAGAAGTGGCTCAGTGGTAGAGCGCCTGCTTGGCATGTGCAAGGACCTGGGTTCAATCCCAGCACCACATACACAAACAAAAAAGGAAAAACAAAACAAATGAAAATTAACACTCTTAAAAAAAAATGAAGGGTAGCTCAGCACTTGCCTGGCATGTACAAGGACTCAGGTTAAAACACCAGCACCACATACACAACTAAGCATCAAGGAAACAAAAACCCAGATGAATAAATAAAATCGATTCTCTCTTTCTTTCACATTCTCTCCTTTCTCTCTTAAAAAAACAAGAAAGATACATAGACAGATAATGGGTGCGCATACCAAGACACTATATCCAGGAAATTTATATTTCAAAGTTGTGTGAAATAATAACCTTCCAGGATAAACAGATACTAAAAGAATTCATAACTACTAAGTCACCACTACAGAAAATATTTATGAAACATTATGTGCAGAAGAAATAAAAAAGGAAAAGCAGAGTCAGGGAAAGGTTGAATCTCAACAGAAGAATAACCAAATAAACACCATCAAATCTGAATTAAACATTAGAAATAAATCAAAATGGCAGGTAACAAAAATTATCTTTTTTATAATAATAATTAATGTAAATTACCTTAATTCTCCAAATAAAAGACACAGAATAGCAGATTGGATTGAAAAAAAAGCTCCAACCATAGGTTGTTTAAAAGAGACTGAAGATAAAAGGAAAAGATACACCATGGATCTGCAGATCAAAAGCAAGCAGGAACAGACACTCCAATATCTGACAAACTAAACTTCAAGCCAAAACCAGAAGAGACGACCGTCACTTTTCAGTGGTTAAGGGAACTATCCAAAACAAGATACAATCAGAGTAAATATTACAATCATAGTAAATATTTAGGCCCCAAAGGTCAATCCACCTGCTTACACAGGACAAGCCCTACTGGATATAAAGACTCAGACAGACACCAATACAATACAACCGGGTGATTTCCCACACCTCCCTCAC
>PVKS010048407.1:0-12427 GCA_004027875.1 Aplodontia rufa | reverse complement strand
TTTTGACGTTCTGGATACCTCCAATTGCTATTTTAAAGGGGAAAAGTTACAGGAATGGGGCCGAGATGCTGTAACCATAAATACCATTCATATATTTTTCCACATGGACCATTTCTAACTGAGTTCTTGCTGTCCCTGGCAGTGCCAGAGGTCTTTAAGTGTAGACCCAGGCTTTCCTGGGGACTTTTCTGCACTCCACAGGCCAACCACAACCCTGCCATCTGCTCACTAGCTCCTAGCTCCTCCAAAGTCAAGGTGCCTTTGTGGGATGAGCTGCCTCAGACAGGGAAGCTTGTGAGGCAGGGAAGACAGTCACAAACAGACCTTAGGGGCAGGACTGTGGGGCTAGGTTCATCTCTTAACACTGAGCCCATCTCTTCCTCTGTAAAATGAGTGATGGTCCCACCTGTCCATCACATGGGAAGGCAAGGCACAAGTGCCCACCTGGTGCATTCCTGCCTGCCACAAGCATGTGCACAAGAAACATAGTGCATCTTCAGTGCCACTGCAGGACCTGATGGGAAAAACCCAGGACCTGGCCTTGACACCTCCTATGCTGAGCGCACTCGACATGAGACCTCCAGGCTAACCCACATTCCTCTCTGCCTCTCTTTGTGCTTCATAGCCAGATAGTTCATCACTTCTGGCACCTGGTCAGTATTTCCTCCCGACTGTAACTTCCCTTAGATGACACCCTTCTTGTTTTGCCTGCAGCTATGAGCCTGGGACCTGCAGGTCTCAATCTAATCAATCCTTTAAAATTCACAGAATGTATTAGAGAAAATGAATGACTATGACAAATTTGCAGGGTACAAAATGAAAACTGACAAAGCAGTTGGGGAGAATTGACAGTGATGACTTAACAGGTATAAAGATTCCTTTTAGGATGATAGAGAGGTTTGAGAACTATATAGTGGTAATGGTGATAAGACATTGTGATATATATAAAATCACTCAATTATACATTTTTAAATTGTTGAAATGGTGGAATTTATGTTATATATATGATAATGGAATAAAATAGAGGCTAATCCTTCTGATCTCTACTCATGAACTTAAAGATCAACTCCGACACACTTACTAACTGTGACCTTGTGCAAGTTGCTAGTCACTCAGTCTCACTGACCATAACATAAAAAATGGATTTCACCAAAAACTCCTAAAGTTTAAACTTTGGTCTGGATGACTAAAACAAAAGCTAACCAGGTGGCATAATACCCTTCTTAATTTCTTAAGCAGAAATTCAAATATTTCTCAGTTTAAAATGAGTGAAATTAAACCTCTTTGTATTCCTGAAAGAGTCCTTCCAAGTGTGATTATTTCTACCTTATACACTTACACAGTCTTAAGGTCATCTGCTTTCTTAAGGGGAAGAAATGGATGTTGCAAATAGTAAAATCAGTAAATAAATTAGAAGCTTTCTTTCTAGGACTTTTCAAGCTAAAATTACAGAAATAGACTCCATGATCAATGACCACCATTACAGTATTCACTATTAACTCTGGAGCATTTTTTAATGTGAAAACTTCAAATGAGCAACATTTGAGTATACAGCCTTAAGTCTTACAGTTCCCAAAAACATTGCTGAAATATTTGAATGTCAACAATATGCAGGGACTAAAATGTGGTAAGTGCTGAAGATATAGCACTGATCAAAATTAGATACAGGTTCCCCATATATTAATTAAATTGCCCTCAAATGTGCATTACTATACCACTGTTGAGTGCTATGAAGAATTAGTACTAGTACTATAGAGGATTTGAATCAACGAGGGAATCTAAAAGGCTCCCTTGTTAAAAATGGTAACTAAGATTAGTACTCAAAGAAAAGTAAGAAATTCAAAGAGAAGTACAATACAATTTGTAACTAATGGCTAAACCAAAAATTAGATAATGGAGGTGAACCTATGCCTAAGAGTAGTATAGAAAAAAAAAAACAAAAAAAAGAGTAGTATAGATATTAAAATTATAAATAAGAACAGAATAACACTTCCAAATATGAAAAATATAAGTAATAAAATGTGTGACAAATCAATCCACATTAATGGACTAGAAACTACAGAAACAAAGATCAGTAAACTAGAAGGCATACCAGTAGAAACTAAAGCACAGAGAACAAAATTGAAAATCTTAATGGTTATAATGAGTTGGGGACAATAGGGAGTCATTCTCTGCATGTGCATGTGTGTATGTGTGTGTACATAGGTATATATATATATATGTCTCATACGTATATGAGACATGTGTTTATATAAATATATACATGTCTTGCACATATAGAATATATGTGGGTGTGTGTGTGTCTCTGTCTTTGGAGTTCAAAAACAGAAAAAAGAATAAGAATAAGCACAAAAGATAATTGATGCAAGGGAATACACTTGGTCACAATTTTTACTCTCTGCCTCTTTCTGAAAAGGTTCCACTTTTAAAGTGATAAAGCTGGTCTACTTGTGCAGGAACTAACCTGAAACAATTCTCACACCATTAAAAAGTGAATAGTTTCCCAAAATACCTACTTTGAAGTAGATAGCATGCATTTAGCTATATGAGATCTCATTCGTTTGTTTAAATTTCAGTAAAACTACTTTCCTGTAAAGAAGGAGGGCATAGTGAAAGAGAGAACACTAGGCATGGAGGGATAGCATTTAGGCAGTACCAACATGTTTACATAGAGTATCCCATTTAACCATTGTAATGTCCCTTAAGTATCATATTATTTTTATATTGCAAATGAGGAAACAACAAAGATTTACTCAAAATCACTTCAACTAAGTAGCAATATTGGCATTCAAATTCATGCCTGTCTGGGTGAAATATAAAAATAATGAGAAGTTTACTGAGCTAAAATTGTACTTGTATTAAGTATACATAACCAAAGATATCAGTATTGGAGTATTTTTCCTTGAAATTCTTCACTTTGATGGTTTACCTGCAGATAATGCCAATTCAGGCATCAGAAATTAATATTTTATCAATCATTTTCAACTAAAGGAAGGAGCCTAAAGATTCGTTTTGTCTAGTACTGCATCCACAATCTCGCTTGTGTATAGTTTTTTCTTAAACAAAGACTCTCTTCCTTCTCTGTCAATGACAAGGGGCTGAGGATGGGAATAAAAGAAGCCTTTGTGAAAATCTGGTAGGAAAAAAATCAGACAAACAGTGGCACAAATTCTTTTAAATACATGTCATGATAGAGATATTTTCTTTCAATTTCTAAGAAAATAATACAAGCAGCTTATTAGTCATGATTTCATCATGTTATAAAAATCAATCTGGCTTCCCAATTACACTTTCATTTGAGAAAATGAATATGACAGTGTTATTTGCTGCCACTTCAAATTTTAAATCAGTAGTCAAAATTAGTAGCACATCTCTTATGAATTTTATCCACTTGTCATTATTATTTCTTCATGTAACACAATTTTTCTAACATCATCTTTGTTCAAGGTCATTGAATTTCATAATTATATGTTCACAATTGATGTTGCTATCCCAAACACTATTATTTTATAAATTAATTCAAATTTAGACTAGGTTTATAATAAAATTCACCTTCACACTCCAATTTGTTTAAAGAATTATTCAGTCAACTAAATATTTATATTGTAATCTACCAACAGTGCTATATGAATATGAAGTGACTAATTAAAACAATTTGGGGGCCTGGAGCTGGTGGCTCGGCAGTTGCAGCACTTGCTCAGCATGCGTGAGTACATGGGTTCAAACCCCAGCACCCACATACACAACTAAGTGTCTCTTGCTCACTGTTCGTCTCTCTTTAAAAACAATGAAAAACACACACAATTTGGAAGCCCCTGGAAGAAATTGAGCCCTGTCTGAACTGGAAGGAAGCAGTCACTTGAGCTATTTATACTGGATGCAATTTATATTGCACCTCCAAACACAAGAGGAGTCTATTAAATAATCACCATTTGAAGCAGAAACTCCATGAAAAGGTTCAGAATCAGCCTAAGAATGGGAGCAGGACAGGGAGGTGACTATGACTTCAGGGGACCCCCAACATCATCCACACACACTTCCATTGACCAGTTACTTAGTCCTGAGAGTCTGCTGTTAAAGAATGTCTGCTTTTTACACAGCTTTGGAGTATAGTGAAATATTAACACTGAAAGAAGTCATGCTTTAAGTTTAATCATCCTGGTGGTGTTTATCATACCTTATCCTGAGAGCAGGACTACATGGAGAAAGAGAAGCAATATACCTATGTGTAAACTGAGATTCAAGCAAAAAATAAATGGAAGACTAGATATGTCAGAAACAAACCTAATTTTCACTTCGGGTAAAAAAGAAATCCCCTTCCGGAAAGTAAGCTAAGGCTTCATAAGTAGCAATATTTTGAAGATAGGTTAGATCTAAAAGTCCCCAAGGAAAGATAATGGGCTCAAAGGCAGATAAGATAAACAGGAAGCAACTAATTTAGGAAAATGCATTAAGAGACCTTCAAGTCCTAAGCATTTACTGGGCACTGTCAATAGGCCAGATACCTTGCTAGGTGCTGGAAACATGGACATGGCTGGTTGCCTTCCTTTCAAAATGCTCTTTCTCTTCTCCTTCCTTCATCGAAGAACCTCAGTTGCAAGCCAGATGCTTCACCAGTCAGATTTGAAACTGTATTCTCAGCCTGCCTTGCCACTGATGTGATTAAATTCTACACGGTGAGATATAAAGGGACACATTTTATAAAACATCCTTGATGTTTATTTCAAGGGATTTGATTCAATCAATAGTCCGCAGCAAAGCAGAGATGCTTCTCTAGCACCTTGGATCATAAGATGACCTTGAAGATGAAAAGTGTAACGGAGTGGAAACTTAGAAGAATAATAAGAGAATAAAAATATACATGTTAAGCTGCAAGTGCACACACAAAAAAAAACCTTCTTAAAAGAAAATTCAAGTCATCAAGTCAAAGGCAAGTTTCATTCCATGCCACATCTACTCCCATAGGTTTGCTTTGAGGGCAAAGGAGAGAGGAAGGAAAACCCTACACTGAGCACAAAAGGTGCATCAAGTATTACAGTAGACACTTGATTTTTAAAATGTTATCCCTAAGTGGCAAAGGGAAAGAGAGCAGTTAGGAAGCTACTAATATTGTCCCCACCAAAATCAACACAGCAACACAATAAAGAAGCAAATGAACAAAAATGACAAGAGTCTAAACTACTTCAATTTGCTCTAATTTGGTTACTGCATAGATGCAGTGAGATGAAAAAAGAGAAAGCAGGGTAAGCATCACATCTGCTTAGAAGACTAAGAACAGCTAGCAACTCTGACTCCATATCAACTGAAAGAATTAATGTGTGCTATGCAGGCCTTAGTGAATCCAGAATGGAATGCATTAGATTTCACTTACCTGTGTGTTATCTATCTGGAGATGCCTGGAGGTTAGGAAAGATCTTAAATTAAGACAGAGATTTTGGGGCTGGAGCTGTGGCTCAAAGGTCACAGCACTTGCCTGGCATGTGCAAGGTCATGGGTTCAAAACCCAGCACCACATACACAATGAAGTGTTGGAGCAATGAAAGCCACATGAAAACTAAATAAAATTGATTCTCTCTCTCTCTCTCTTTCTTTCTCTATGCCGTTGTCCCTCTCTCTTAGAAAAAAACAGAGTGTTTGGAAGTATTAGCACATGTTTAAAACTAGGGAAATAGCTTAGATAATTTGTAGAAGAGGGGATGAATAAAATAAGAACTCCAAGCCAACCCCAAGAAACAATTATTTTTAAAAGTAGACAGGGGTTGGGGTTTGACTCAGGGAAAGAGTGCGTGCCTACCAAGTGTGAGGAGGCCCTGTGTTCCATCGCCAGCGCCACAAAAGCAAAACACAGGTGAAGAAGGAGACTCAGTAAGAGAAATTGACGAAGAATACATAATAATGTAAAAACAACACCAAACAGACTAAGATCATATCATCCAAAGGAAAAGCCTTTCTGAAAAAATAATCAACAGTGACATTTGAGAGGACTTTATAAGCAGTGTTGGGGAGCAGAAGCCAGATTTAAATACATTGAAGAATGACTGAAATGCAGGAGAATGTGTTAACTCTTTGTAGAAGCATTTCTGAAAATGGTAGGGGAGTGGCTAGAAGGAAGAAATTGGACCAAATGAACCATTTTAGTTTTAGGTTTTGGTTAAGACAGGAAACTTCTGGAATTTTTTTAAGAGAGAAAGAGAGGAAGAGAGGGAGAGAGAGAGAGAGAGAGAATCAACTTTATTTTTCTACCTGGCCTTTGTTTCTCCGACACTTACTTGTGTACATGGTACTGGGGTTTGAACCTGGGTCCTCGTGCATGCCAAGCAAGTGCCATACCAATACTGCTGAGCCACCGCTCCAGTCCCAACTTCTTGTATTTTAATTAAAAAATAGAGAAAGTAGGTTTGGTACATGTGAGAAAGAAAAGATAATTGCTGATTACCAGCAGAGCAAGATATTAATTCAATTCAAAACTACAGGTTGAAGGACATCCTAATTTGAGACTGAACCAAGAAAGAAAATGGTTGGTAAATGTGGATATAGAAAGTTCATATGTAGAAGACAGTAATTTGAATGATTTTATTCCTGAGAATGTAGAATAGCAAGCCTGAAAAGGAGAAATAAAATTTCAAATAGTTTCAAACAGGGATTGACTCAGCAATTTCAACTCTTTTCCCTCCCCTAGGTCCACATGTTTGCCATCATGTCAACAAGCACATTGTCATCCTTTAAGTTGGGGCTTAGCCTTCTAATTTAAATTGCTCAAAAGAATTGGGCAGAAGTAACAGAATGTCAGTTCTGACCCTGTAATTTAGGAGAACTCACGTGTTTCTGCTTTCAATCTCATACCTCTGTGATGACCTTGAAAGTAGATCCTTGAGATAGTTGTTCACCCTTCAAATGGAGTCTCAGAAGGAAACGTGCCTCTAGCTGTTATAGCATCAAAGCAGAGACATCTAGCCAACCCATAGATTCGTGAGAATACTTGACAACTTTAACTCACAAAGTCTGGGGACATATTATCATGCATAATGATCATGACAATATTGAACTCATACAAGGGAATTGAACAAAGGTAAAAAGACATGCCTCTTATCTTTTCCAACTGAGAATTTTAAGGAGGGCATTAAGGCTCACAGAACCTAACAAGCTTGCCCAAAATAATGGACAAGGAAGTTAGAAAACAAACTGGACCTCAGGACACTTTACATTCAATGCTGTGTTCATTTTGCTGTATTAGCCTGCATGGTCTCAAAGGTGTCAACCTAACCCACCTGAAAATTTCTACATGGAAATGACCTCTAACCTGTATGAGAAATCTCCAGGCACCAAGAACAAAAACTTGTATGCTAAGGCCAGTCATATTTGAAGAAATACAACTTATAGCATATACTAGCTTCTTTGGAGAGCTCCAAGTTCCTCTTTAAGGCACTTTTTTAAAAAAATGAAGGTAGTATGGAAGCAGAAGAATCATTGGTATCAGACAGATTTGAGTTTGGATCCCAGATATATATAGATGTGTATATTGTGTGTGTGTGTGTACAAATATCAAGTAAGCCCTCAGCAATTGACTTAAACTTCCAAGCACCTCAGTTTCCTCATGCGTAAAATGGACAAAATCGGCCTTGCTGGTTCGTTCTGGGTATGTATAAATTTAGTTGTGTTTCCCAAAATAGATGCTCAATAAATATCAACTCCTCCCTATTTCTTATCACAAGGACACTGATATCTATACTTAATTAGAATTAGAGAATAGAACAAGCTTCTTCCACACTTGAAATTTTCAAAAGTTTTTCATGTAACAAAAATTTGTCTACTCCAAGAGCAACAAAATATACCTGCAAGCCTTTATTATGATCAAATGTATATTGTCCCCTCTTTTCTTTCAGCTTTATTGCTCAAAAATGTACCTTTACCCTGTTTCAGAGTTCCTTATGAATTCACGTGCCTCCTTGCTTACTGTTCTTCTGTATTTCTGGCAAGGCTTGAAAAAGGGTAGCATGAGCGAGGGACTAGGGAAGGATTGCATTTCCTCTGCCTTTAAATCCTACCATACGGACAGTCTGAGGGATGGATTCAAACAGCAGGGAAAGAATGTGAGGAAGAATAACTTTTATTGATCTCTTTTCTCAGCAATTTCCTTTCTCCCTTCAGATCACCAGGGATCATGTCAAGGGTAGCAGTGGGAAAATAAATGGCTTTTTTCTGTCATCTACATTTTTATCGTAACTCTATACTCTTCCATCGCCCTCCCTTTTTACTAGGTATCCAGAAGAGAAGCAAAGGTGACAGATTAATATAGTGATCTGTGTGTCAATCACAGAAAATAACAAATGGTTCTGGGTAGACTGTAATAATAATAATAATAATAATAACAGTAATACAGGAGTAGTAATAATGGCCAGCATTTTTCAAGCTCTTTCAATATGTCAGGCACTATCTAAGGGTCTTACACATGTTAAGTCATCCTTTCTTCATACTCATCCTGGTGAATAGGCACTAGCATTATTCCTCTTTTAGACAAAGGAAAAATGTCTCTGACTACAAGAGTGAATTTATGATTTCTCCTTGTAGATTGATCAGTTTTTGCCTCACATATTTTGATGCTCTACTGTTATGCACGCATACTAGAAATTGGGTGGCTTATATACAGAAACTTATTTCTCACAGTTATGCAGCTGAGAAGTTCAAGTTCGAGGCACAGGTGAACTTATTGTGTATTAAGAGCACTGCATCCTTGTTCATTGACCTGTCTTTTACCTAAGTCCTCACATAGTAAAAGAGGGGGAAAGCTCTCTGAATCTTCTTTACAAGGGAAGTAATCCATTCATTAGGGTTGGCACTCCTGACCTAATCACCCCTTTCAAAGGCCCACCTGGCATCCTAATACCCTCCCCTTGGGGATTAGGATTTCAACATAGGAACTGGTGGGTGGGTACACAAACATTGTTATGTGTTCTTGGAAAAATACCCTTTTATTATTATGCAACGACCCAATTCATCTTTAATAACTTTCCTTCCTGTGCAGTTTGCTCTGTCTGAAACTAATAGAGGTATTTCCACTTTCTTTTGATTAGTAGTATCATGGTACATCTTTCTTCATCCCTTCATTTATAGTATGTGACCTTATATTTAAAGTGAGTTTTGTGTACACAGCATAAGATTAGATTTTTTTCCGGATCCACTCTGATACTTTTTGCCTTTTAATTGGTATATTTACACCATTGACATTCAAAGTGGTTATTGATACTGTTGGATGACCTTTACCATGTTCATTACTGTTATCTAATTTTTGTCCATTTTCCTTGCTTCTATTTTTGTCTTCTTTACTATTTCTGCCTTTTTGTGGTTTTAACTGAGCATTCATATGATTTTATTTTCTCTCTTTTTATCAATTTTATCTCTCTTTGAACTTTTTTTCATTGTTGTCCTAAAATTTGCAAATGTATTTACAACTAATCCAGCTCCACTTTCAAATAAAACTACCACTTAGTGGGTAGTGCAAGTACCTTATAATAGCAAAGAATTGCTAGTTCGTCCCTCCTTTCCCTTGTAGCATCGCTTTCATTCATTTTACTTATATAGGCATATAAATACATATATATTAATATAAGCAGATAAATATACTTATCTAAGCATATAAATATCTATATCAATACATTGTTGCTGTTATTATTTTGAACAAACTATTATATCAATTAAGAATTTTAAAAACATGAGGAAGACAGTTGGAGCACTTGCCTGGCATGTGCAAGGACACGGGTTCAAGCCCCAGCACCACATACACAGCGAAGTGTAGGGGAAATAGAGGCAAGATGAATAAATGAATAAATAAAGTTGATGTTTTTAAAAAAAAGAATAAGAAGAACAAAAGCTTTTATTTTACTTTCAGTTATTCATTCTCTGATGCTCTTCCTTTCTTTATGTAGATTCAAGCATCTTAACAACAATATTTTCCTTCTCTCTGAAGAACTTCTTTAAGCATTCTTTTCAAGTTAGGTCTATTAGCAACAAATTTTCTTAATTTTTGTATGCCTAAGAAAGTTTTTATTTGTCCTTTGCTTGTGAAAATTAATTTCACAAAGTATAAAATTCTAGATCTAAATTGATGGGGTTTTCCCTATCAAAACTGTGAATATTTCATTTCACTTTCTTCTTGCTTACATGGTTTTTGAAGAGAAGTCAAAGATAATCCTATTTGCTTTAGGTGAGATGTTTTTCCCCTCCAGCTTGTTTCCTTATTTCTGATTTTCTGCATTTTAAAAATGGTGTGTGTATTGGGCTGGAGCACTAGTTCGGGGGTTACGTTGCTTGCCTGGCATACAAGAAGACATGAGTTTGAAACCTAGCACCACATACACAACAAAGTATCAGAGCAATGAGGGTAATGTGGAAAACTGAATAAAATTGATTATCTTTCTCTCTCTCTCTCACTGTCCCTCTCTCTCTCTCTCTCTCTCACTTCCCTCTCTCTCTCTCTCTTTAAAGAAAATGAATAAATAAATAAATAAATATGGTGTGCTTGTGTGTGTGTGTGTGTGTGTGTGTGTGTAGGTATTTATCATCTTCTCATTACATGTGTGCTACACCTTTAGTGGCTGTTCCACAGTTTATGGTTATTTTGTTTTGGGTTTTTTGAAAATCCATTTGCTCTTTTCAGTTTTAGAAGATTCTACTGAAAGAGCATCATGATCAGACATTGTTTCCTTAGCTTTGTCCCATCTGCTAATGTGTCTATCGGGCATTCTTCATTTCGGTTATATTTTTAATGTTTAGTGATTCTTTTGCATACTTTCTTAGAATTTACATCTCTCTGCTTGCATTGTTCATGCATTCCTGCCTGATTTTTTTCCATTAATGTCCTTAGTATATTAACTGAAATTTTAAAAATATTTTCATCTGATAATGCCACCATTTCTACCATTATCTGTGGTTTTAATGCTTGTTCGGTCTTTTCAAACTGAGTTTTGCCTTTTAGTAGTCTTGAAATTTTTGTTGAAGGGTGGACACATTGTGCTGAGTGAAGGAACTGCAACAGCTAGGCATTTAGCAATGTAGTGGAAAGTTGTATGTGGGCTGGTGCTGTGTTTTCTAGTCCACTGATTAGGTCTCAGTCTTCTGGTCTTTTGGTAAACTCATTCCCCTGGACAATGAACTTCACTAGTGCTGTTTAGCTATTTTCCCCACATAGGCAGGGTTGGATGGATAGAGGAGACTAGAGTTAAGTATATCCCTTCCCCAACATGGAATGCTAGAGGGATCTGGAGTTGGTCATCTCCCTTCCCCCAAGTAGGGTAGGCACCAAAATAGTTTCTCCTGAGTGCAGGCCTTAGGATGAAGTACAGTACTTCAGAATACCTCAGAATGACTTCTTTTCTCCTCCCACTGCAAAAATTATGAGGGGATTTTTGTGAGATACTCACTCCAAGGACCTGGTGGAATTCCTTGAGATAAAACACACTCATTCCTGTGAGTAAAGTTTTTAAATTCAGACTTGTCTGTTGTGACCTTCAGCATTTCATCAGTTACAGCTTAGTTTTTCTTACCATGGCACTGGTTTCTGTGGAGGTTTCTGCTGCATGTAAGTTGTGTATCTCTGCATCTGCTTATATCTTCAGTATTGGAGGTAGCAATTTATTCTGTGATATTGCTTTTCTTATGGATCTAATATTTAAGAAGAGTTGTTGATTTTTCAGTTTTTGAGCTCTTTACTTATTCTTAGGAAGGAGTGACAACTCCCAAGTTCCTTACATGTTGGACCAGATACCAGAAGTGGTACAAAGGCAAAATGATCACAGAAAGGTCAAAGAATAGATCCAAGAACATAGCTATGATGTAATGAATCCATACTGAAAATTAGTGTCAGAGTTCACTCTCTGAAACACGGTCCTAAATTGATCATATACCACTTTGCCATACTTAGGAATAGCACATTGGTCATGGATGGCTTCTACAGCTCGATTCTTTTGGTATGAATTTGAATTCCACCGCTTTTAGTAGGTATTTAGCATTTGCATAGTACTGTTGTAGAGATGAAGTAAACGAAGTATATGTACTGCCTTTACAACAGTGACTAGAAGTGAGAAAACACTCATTAAATGGTAGGGATATTTGGTATTACCTAGAAGAGCCAACATTCTAATCCTTCAAAAACCATGGAAATTCTCAAATGTGGTGGGGTCGGTTTGTAGCTACTATTCCTGAAATTAAGGTGGAAGATATTTCTAAACCACTCATTTCCTTAAAATGCTCTACCCAAATTTTAGGAAAAACTTAGGATCCAGAAGAGAAGCAAGTGATCAGGGGATGGGAGGAGGTAGAGGGTGAGAGGGTGGGGGCGGTTATTGACGAAAATGTATTGCTGTATCGTGTGCATCTATGAATATGTGACAACAAATCCCATCATTATGTACAACTACAATGCACTAATAAA
>PVKS010048406.1:0-12428 GCA_004027875.1 Aplodontia rufa | reverse complement strand
GTCCCCACTTCCATCTCTTACCTGGTTGCCTGCTGGCATTTCCTCTCTGAACTACACACTTTCCTTCCAGTACTCTTTAACCCAGTCTCCATGCAGCTTATAGGATGATCTTGTTAAAATTTAATTTTTTGTTTGGTATCAGGAATTGAACCCAGAGGCTCTCAACCCCTGAGCCACATCCCCAGGACTTTTTGTTTCGAGACAGGGCCTCACTGAGTTGCTTAGGGCCTTGCTAAATTGCTGAGGATGGCTTTGAACTTGCCAAACTCCTGCCTCAGCCTCCTGTGCGTCTGGGATTACAGACATGCTCCACACCTGGGTTTATTTTTCATTGACATAGGACAGGTGTACATGTTATGGCATTTAGTTTTTAAAAATTTGTAAAAACTTTAAATTTTTGGACAGCATTGGGGAGTGAACATGGGAGTGCTTTACCAGCCCTTTATATTTCATTTTTTCCCATGCCTTTTTTATTTTTTATTTTGAGACAGGGTCTCACTAAGTTGCCCAGGCTGGACTTGAACTTGTGATCCTTTTGCCTCAGCAATCCCCACATTGCTGGGATTTGTGCACCACTGTGGCTGGCACAATGCGGCAGTTAAAATGCAGATATGTAATGTGTCCCAATCAGATCAGAATAATGGGAGTATTTATCACTTCAGACATTTTTCATTTCTTTTGTTGTAAACGTTCAAAATCCTCTCTACTCTTTTGAAATATTCAATTAATGTTGTCAACCATGGTTATATGACTGTGCTATAGAACATTTGAAGTTTTCCCTCCTGTCTAGCTGCTCTCCTATACCCATTAACCATCCTTTCTTCCTCCTGCTCCTCCACACCCTTCCCAGACTCCAGGGAAACTTTACTTCTTTGAGACTAGCTTGTTAGCTTCTACGTGTAAGTGAGAACATGTGGTATTGGTCTTTCTGTGCCAGATTTGTTTCACTTAACATAACGTCCTCCTGTTCCATCTATGTGGCTGCAGAATTTCATTCTTTTCATGGTTGAATAAAATTCCATTGTGCATATATACCATATTTTCTTTATCCATTCACAGGATGATCTTTAAAGGAATTCTGATCAGTCCTTTGCTTAAAACCCTCCAGTGGATTCTGTCTCACTTGTAATAACTGCATATATTCCACCCTGCAGGTGCAAGGCACCTACTGCCCACTGCTCCAATCCCGTCTCGTGCCTTCTCCTCTTCATTACCTCGGTTCTAGGTACCTCGGTCTTGGGGTTTTAAGCAGCTTTATGCCTCTGCACCAACTATTCCCATTCGCTTTTATGTTCTCCCCACTATTTGTCTCATGGGTAGATCTCTGTGTCATTCAGTTCTCAGCTGATGCCACCTCTCAGGAAGAGCTTTCCTGGTCATTCTAACTGTAAAAGTCACTGTTGCGGTCAGCTTTCGGTCAGGTCTGTGAGAAGGCCAGCTCCATTTCTTGGGGCTGGAGGTGAGGCTGAACATCACGGCAGGTGTGGCTCCAGGAAGGCGTGAGCTCAAGGCCTCACATCAGGAGGCAGAGCAGAGAGTGCAGCTCCACACCAGGTATGGAACATATGCCCCAAAGGCACGCCCTGGAGGAGCCACCTCCTCCAGCTACACCCTGCCTGCCCACAGCTGCTAATCACCTTATGGGGAAGGAGAGCAACTCACTGATTGGTTTAAAGCTTTCACAACACAGTCATTGCATCTCAGCCTTCCCAAATGGTCACACGTGAGCTTTTGGGGGACACATCACATTCAAACCATAACCACCACTCAGTCGCGATCACATCTGTGTTAGTTGGTTTTCTCATCACATAACAGATACCCAACATAATCGATTTGCAGGGAAAAAGACTTGTTTTGGCTTTCAGGTTTGGAGGTTCCAGTCCATGACTGTTTGTCCCCATTGCTTTTGGGCCTGTGAGGAGACAGAACATCATGGTGGGAGTGTGTGGCAAAACAACTGGACTCATGGTCAGCCAGGGAGCAAAGAGAGAGAGGAAGAGGAAGGGACCAGGGTCCAACAATACTCTTCAAAGGCACACCCCTTCCCCAATGGCCTAAAGACCTCCCACTAGGCTCCACCTGTTTTCCTTTTTTTTTTTTTAATAGGGGGAGAGTGAGAAAGAGAGAATCAGTTTTATCTTTTTATTTTTTTCATCTGGTCTTTGTTTCTCTGACACTTCGTTGTGTATGTGGGGGTGGGCTTCGAACCTGGGTCCTTGCACATGCCAGGCCAGCACTCCAATCACTGCCTCCCCTAGGGTCCACCTCTTAAAGGTTCCAACACCTCCTAATAGCACCAAGCTGGGGACCACGCCTTCAACACATGAAACTTTGGGGAACATTCCAGACCCAAACTATAGCAACTTCCCTCTATTTTAGTTCTCTGCAAACAGTGACACTCATTGCATTTTCTTGCTTGTTTTTGTGTTTGTTTCTCGGCTATCTTCCTCCACTAGAATATGAGCTCCATGAGGGATAGGATCAAACCTGTTTTGGATGCTGAGCCACATCCTGCTGCCTAGAGAGGTCTCAACCCATGCAAGATGCTCAATAGAGATTCTTGAATTAAATGGGTGGGAGACTGCATTTGATCCTGCCGAGGGGGGGCTGCATGCGTCTCTAGTGCTTTCCTCTTGGACCTTAGAAGTCGTTTCTTCTCTCTGAGCATAGGGTTCCTCTTGCAGATTAACAATATCCTGTAACATGCTTATTGTATTCCATGGACAGACTTCTTAGGGACGTCTGAAGAAGTTTTTGAGGCACTGTGAATAGAAAAGCCTCTTGCTGACCAGAAGTTTTGAACACCCTTGAAACTGGTGGGAAGTGCCAAGATTTAATGGTGCCTATCATTCCATCCACTCACTTTCATGTAATGAATCAAAACTTGGAGTTGCCAGAGTGTTTGAAGCGCTCTGTGAAACTGCTCCTAGGTCACAGAGCAGACAGGGCTCACTCTCCCAAGATGGCGGCTCCCTGAGTGGAGGAGCTGGGGGTCAGGCAGCCTTTGTGCTAAGCCTTTGGTTAGTGGAACCTAGTTTGAAATTCTAGACCTGCTATTTCAGATACAACTTAAGCCCAGCATATTCATTCTGGCTCCTTGTACTTTAGGTTTTATATAAATGAGGCAACAATTACAGAGCCAGACTCTTTAGGATGTTAAAGTGCTATTCATAACTAGCTAGAAAAGGTCACCAAATAAATACTTTGACATCTGCTAAGAAGGGAGATTAGTGAAAACCTTGACTCTGTGTTCACCCAAATCCCAGGATGTGGGAGCCTTTTCATTCCCTCTCAATTCCTTTGTTGCTCTGGGATTCTGATATGCTACTAAGCTTTAATTTCTTGAAAAGCCCTTTCATCAACCCTGTTGACTATGCTGAGATTCCCTCCTCCCTCCTCCTTTACATTTGGGTCAGTCTGTACTAAAGGAGAAGGTTATCTGGGCTGTTAAACCTTTGACTTGGTGTCTTTTGAAGAGTGCATTTTGCATTTTGTTATGTCAGGATTGTAATTAGATCCGTTAATTAAGGGAAGAATGAACTTTTCCCAAACTCTGCACCTCTTTGAATTTTTGATAAGTTTGCTTAGGTTGCTGCTGACCTTTGCTAAGGGGTATGCCACTGCTCATTAATTGGCAAATTTTAATGAGGAGAGTTGATGAATGTGCTGGCCTTGACAATAAATAAAGCTGGCGACCACTCCAGGTCTTACCTTCTTCGATTGCTTCAAAGTACATAGTGTTTCTTGACCAGTGACCATTAAATTCAGGAGGCTCAGCAGGCATTTTACTATATGCCTGAGCTACAGCCTCCTTCCCTAGGCATTGGCCTGGATTGCTCTTTATCCACCGTCTTAAAATAATCTTATTGTACCTGTCTTATGGAAGGGAAAACTGAGACATGTGGAAAGCATTAACTTGAATAGGGGCATGTAATTAGTAAATAATAATGCCCACACTAATGATGATAGTCCTAGCCAATGCTGAATTGAGTTGGAATTGTGTGTGAGGCACTCTCCCAAGCTCTTTGCCTGTGTTGTATGTATTACTGCATATATAGAATGGCACCCTGAGCTAGGCACCAATTTTCTTCCATCTGCAATGGGGTACTGGAAAGAGAGGAAGGTTAAGTAATTGTCCAAAGCCACTCAGCTTATGGATGGTAGGATCATGATTTAAAGCCAGGCATCAGGATGCTAGGGGCAAGCCCAGGCATCCTAAGTGGGTGCCCGACCAGCGTTCCAAACACAGTCTCTTCACGCCAACATGGGATCCCATCCCTTGGCCCACTGGCCTCCTTGATTTGGCTCTACTGAATTGTGTGTGCTTCTGTTTGACCTAGGGTTGTTTTAATTCCCAGGGCACAATGAATTCTTCTGGAGTTATAACATCTGGAATGTTCTCTAATGATCCCAGGCATTTAGAATACAAAGAAGAGTAAAGTTCAGATACAGCCTCCCCACACATACACTCACTGATTTTTTCTTTCTTCCCCCTACATTTTTTTTGGTGCATTATAGTTGCACATAATGATGGGATTTGTTGTTACATATTCATACATGCACACATTATAGCAATATAATTCAGCCAATATCCCTCCCAAGTGCTTCCCCTCTCTCTCACTTCCTCCTACCCAAGTCTCATTCCTCCACTGATCTCTCTTTAATTTTTTAAAACAGTTCCAGTTTTTACTGATTGTATGGGAATTATTTAGTATCTTAGAGGTGCAAAATATACTTCTTTCACCCCTCTTTTTCTTCCCCTTGCCCATAGTCACTAACTTCTCAAATATAAGAGTTAATATTGCACCTTGAAACCTAGTGAACAGTAACACTTCAGAAAATAACTAGAGGGACAATATCTGACGGATGGAATTGAGTGATGAAGGACTTAATTAGAGATCAGAGTCTGGGATGTAAATGTTGGCTTTAGAGCCATACTTACCATGACCCTTGGGATTGCAGTCTGTGAGAAGATATCTTTTGATTGGTGGCATTGATAAGCAAGATAGGAAAAGCCTGAAGCACAGTCACAGGCAACCCTTCAGTGCTCCTTTCTTTGGTGCCAGAGATTGAACCCAGGGGTGCTTGACCACTAAGCATCATTGCCAGTCTTTTTTATTTTTTTAATATTGAGACAGGGTCTAAGTTGCTTAGGGTCTTGCTAAATTGCTGAGGCTGGCTTTGAACTTGCAATCCTCCTGCCTCAGCCTCCCAAGTCACTGGGATTATAGACATGCCAACCATATCTGGCTTCAGAGTTCCTTTTTTTTTTTTTCAATGTGATATGTATATATTCTTAAAATTAGATTTAGCTCCTGGAGCCCACCCTCTTCTCCCATCCTTTTTTTGAAAGATAGAGGAACAATAAGAGAGAGAGAGCGAGAGAGAGAGAAAGAATAAATTTTATTCAGTTTTTCTTGTGGCTTATGTTGGTCCAACACTTTGTTGTATACATGGTACTGGGGTTCAAATACGCATTCTTGCGCATGCCAGGCAAGCACTGTAAGTGCTGAGCCACTGATCCAGCCCCTGAAAAAGTATCTTAAAACCCTTTTCAGAAAACTAGAGGTATTATTCTTGGATACCACCCTGAAACTATACAAGCAGTAGTTTCTTTTCTTTTTGGCGGAAACAGGAGCACTTACCATTGAGTACCCAGCCCTTTAAAATTTTTTTTATATATATTTTGAGACAGAGCCTCACTAAGCTGCTGAAGCTGGCCTTGAGCTTGCAATCCTCTTGCTTCAGCCTCCTGAGTTGCTGGGATTACAGGCGTGTGCCTTTGTGCCCAGGCAAACTATAGTTTCTTAATATTGAATTTTAAAAGATATCAATGAATTTTTTGTACTTTATCAATTTCCATTGTTTTGCCTTGAATTTTGAATCTTTTGTCCCTGCATGATATGGTAACACAATGCAATAATCATTGGGAAAATACTGGTTACTGAGTTATACAGATCTTCCAAACATGGACATATTTCATTATACAAAACAAAAACATAAAACAAACAAAAAGCCCCACATTCGATGTCACAGTCCAATTCCTGAGAGTAGTTTTTAAGTACTGTGATGCCCTCAAGCTTACAGTGGCAGATACAAGTTTTTCAAAATTCCAGTTTTGACCTGGCATCTTGTATTTTACAATGACAACAAAGCACTATTGATTTTCCTTGATGTAATAAGCTCAATTTATTTTCTAGAAATGTCTGCCAAATGCCAAAGTCTGAATCACAGCCTGTCAGTGGTTCCTTGAAAACCAGGAAGTTGGCTCACAATTTAGATGGCTGCACAAGTGCTGGCCACCCTCCCTCACACTTAGCAGAATGTGCATGTATCCTATCCGATCCCATTGGATAGTGGTGTGAAATTAGAAATCAAGATGATATGAAAAGTAGGCAACGCGATAACTCTTGGAGATTGAATAATACACTTTTGAATGATGAATGGATAGCAGTAGAATTCAGGGGCGCAATAAAAAATTCTTAAAATTAAGACAAATTCAACATATCAAAATCTTTGGGCAGTATGCAGGTAGCTCTAAGAGTAAAGCTTATGACATTGAGTTCATACATTAAAAGAAAAGAAAAACAATAATCTGACGTTATACCTCAAGGCCCATAGGGAAAAAAACTAGCAAGACAACATCAAAGTCAGTAGAAGACAGGAAATAATTAAAAGCAGAACTGAAATCAATGAAACAGTTTTATATTGTTTTTGATATAAACATTCAATTAAACATAGAGTTGCTTTTTTGAAAAAATAAACAGGATTGATATATCCCTAGCCAAATTAACAAAAATAAACGAATGCAGGCCCTAAAGAAATGAAAAGTGCTTTGCACAAACACAATAGGAAAGATGCTTTTTTTTTTCTTCCCCAGGGCTGAGGATCAAACTCAGGACCTTGCACATGCTAGGCAAGCGCTCTGCCACTGAGCTAAATCCCCCAACCCCGGAAAGATGCTTTTAAGGCATCTCAGGAATGTGTAGGATCCCATCCACTAAAGGCTCCAGGGTGTAGAAGAAAATATTTCTCTGATGAGGTCTCAGGATACTTTTCTATCCAAAGGGATGCATAAAAATTGTTTCACCATGCTGGGTTACATAGGCTCTAGTGGTCTCTCCAGCTTTATTTCCAGTCTGTGGTGTTGAACATACACCTGATACATTGTGACATCACTAAACGAGAGATTGGGATGGAGATGTAGAAAAGCAGCGTTCTCTGTATACTGAAGTTACAGTGCCATAGGTTCATATCAAAGTGTTTACTCTCTCAAGTTCAATGAAATACCTGTGGGACCACGCAGCAATACTTGTAGAGCAGTTCCACATTGAGAGATTTTTAAAAAAAATGTAAATAGTATCCATCAAACATCTTGAAAACTCCTTCCCAAATCCCATGTGCTCCTGCTCTACTACCTTTATCAGTGGCCATGAGGCAACTTGGGGTGGGGAGGCTGTGTGGCAGTTGGTGAGGCACACAGCCACTGCTGTAGGCAGGCCCGCCCCTGCCCACTGGCCCACATCTCCCTTCTCTGAACACAGTCTTTTCTCCCATTCTTCTGAGATGGTTTTTAATACATTTATTTCAAATTGTAAAACACAGTTGTTGTGTCCAAAATTAATAAGTAAGCTGATTAAAAGGAGGGACTTCAGAATGAAGGCAGGAGCTCACCATCCATCCTTTCCAAGGCCTGGACCGCTGTGCCTCCCTTTCCTTTTCAGTGTAGATACTCATTTGCCTTTAATCAGAATTTAAGGGAGGGGGGACTCATTGGCCTTGAGCCAGTGTAGAGCATTCATTGGCTTTAACCTAGCTCAGACTTGCTCCCCTTGACCCAGTGTGGATTCTCCCCTTGAACCAGTGTAGGCGTGATTTTTAGCTGGTGACCTTTGCCAGTAGGAATCCCTCAATGAGGTGTGAGTGGGGTGTGGATAGGGTTGGTGGCAAATACTAAAGGAATTGGCAAGAATCCCTCCTTTCAGGAGGCAGGACAAGGGTAGACAGAAGAGACAAGAGGGAAGAAGAAGATGGAGAGAAAAAAAGAAAAAAAACCCATAAAACAAAAGAAAAGGGAAATAAAAACAGCTTGTATTTTATATGTCCATGAACCAATCAACTTTTCCAGTTGGCACTCAAATACACGTCAAAAACAGGAAAGAAGAGAAAAGAATGAAAGAAAAAAAGGAAAAATACATGAAATAAAATAAAAAATAAAAAAATTTTTAATGAAAACTTGAATCTATGGTCACTAAGATTGTTTCTGTGCCCTTTGGGAGAAGATGTTCACTGTCCACCTGAGTTTTGACAGCAGGGTCTCTCAGTCTGTAATTATGTGATCTCCAGTAGAGGACTGGGATGTCCTCAGCCTCCTGGGATTTCTAGGAGGAGATTTCAGTGAAGAGACCAGATTAAGGAATGGCCTGAGGGCTGGTTTTTGACAGCCTCACTGAGGTTCTGAAACTTAGGAGTCATAAGGTTTTTATGTGCAGGGGGGATGAGATGCTTTCTCTGCACCCTCTGCTGGTGGTTGCAGTCCTGGTCCTCAGGGATTTTTGAGCTGGGACTGAGGACTCTGAGTTTAACTTGTCACATGATCCTTCAGGACATGTGACAGGGCTGAGCAAGTCTCCCCCTTTCTCCACAAACTCGAACCCCCTAAGCAAAGTGGGGACTGGGCCAGACCCAAGCCACCTCTTCCTGATTCCGCCTGTGGACAGTGTTTGTTTCCTGGTGCATTTATGGAGGAGTCTGCTCTGCAGTCCCACCGGGTAGACTGCTCCACAAGACTCCTTTATGGGAAGCTGCAAGACACTGTTCTCCCCTCACCCAGTGTAGGTACTGTCGGAATGTCTCTAGTTGAGCCCAACGCACGCTACCTTATAGAACGCGGCTTCTCAGAGGCAGAACAGCTCGCAGGTTATGTTTGTCTCCTCCCACACTCCTGTACCAATTGGGAACAACTGCGGCCAGCAGCTGGAGCTGCTGTGTCCCTGGCGGATCAGAAATAATTCCAAGTCTCTGATTATCCAAACAACTCCCCAAACTAGCACTGAATTCCTGGTGCTGATTGTCCCTGAAACACACCTCATAGTAGGGGAGCTGTCCTGGAATTCTTCCATCTGTTTATGGAGCTAAATGGGAAGTGGCCTCCCTTCAGCTCACCATCTTCCTTCTCCCTTCAGAGCTCCTTTTAAAGGTCCTCCAAAATACTAGACTATTCTGAAATGTAGTGTTGATGTGGTTTTGCTCCTTGTTTACCACTTGCTTGTAATAATAATAATTCTAAAAATAAGAACTACTCAGTATTTTAAAATACAAGTACCCACATTTGCCAAAAGCAATCCATGTTTTTTTTTATTAGAGAGAGAGAGAGAGAGAGAGAAAGAAAGAATCAACCTTTGTTTAGTTTTTCATCCAGTTTTCAGTGCTCCAACACTTAGTTGTGTATGTGGTACTGAGGTTTGAACCTGGGTCCTTGCATGTGCCAGGCAAGTGTGATACTGCTGAACCATGGCTCCAGCCCCCATCCTTGTTTTTTTCTTTTTCTTTTCCTAAATACCTCCTTTTGTGAAAATGTACACATTTTTCAAATTTGTTTTCAAACACTGCTCTCAGGGATATCTTAGAAATTTCCTCCAACTGTTGGTGAAACTGGGTGACTGGTGCATTTGGCAAATGCTCTTCACATTCTGTCCCTGTCACGTTCTACTTTGCCTCTTTTATAGAGGGGAGATACTTAGGCAGAGAGAATTTTGGTGCTGTGTACCAAAGAGTGCAGTTGTTAAACCTGAGTGTTTGAACACATGCCCTGTGAAGGGCTAGCATTGTGAAAGCCTCTGTCACCTGTAGAACCACGCATGCATTGTTGGATCTGGAAAGGGATTTGTTTCACATACTGAGAGCAGGAAGAACTTGCTCAAAGTCACACTTTAAGTTAATGTCAGAGACAGATCTGGAATTCAGGTGTCTGAGTATCAGAAAACAGGATTTCTGATTAAAAATGTCTTTTGAAGTTTCTTTTATAAAAAAAGTTTTTGTAAAGTGAGATTGTAGGAAGCAGTGAAATTAAATGTCTCTTCCACCAGGCACAGCTCTGCTCTTTTATTGGGATAGTTTTAAAAGTGGGAAAAGAGACCTGGGATTGTCAAGGGGGAATCCTTGCAGTTTTACAGTGAGGGCAGTATCCTAATGTGGCCTTGATTTCTATTTGAAGATGTTGGCTTCCTACCCCATCAAAGGCCTGTTTCCCCTCTTGCTAACAAGATATGACTGAAGAGAGGGCAAAGCATCTCCAGGAGATCAGGACTTTAAGATCCTCATAGCATTCTGTTTTCCTATGAGCTCCTACTATAAAGAAATAAGTGCATCTCATTTTCTACAAATTCTGAGAAGAATAAATCCAGAAAAGTGTTAAAAGTAAAATAAAACTGGGCTGGGTATGTGGTTCGGTGGTAGAGTGCTTGCTTAGCTTGCACAGGGTTCCGGGTTCAATTCCCAGCACAAAACAAACAACCACCCCAAAACAAGACAAAGCAAACCCCAAACATCCCAAAATGTCAACAACAAAACCCCATCAAAGCCCACAACTAAAAAAAAAATCTGTGAATACCTATGTATGTGTTAGTCAGTTTTCCATCACTGTAACAAATATCTGAATTAATCAACTAACAAAGAAAAAAGGTTCATTTGGCTCACAGTTTTGAAGGGGCCAGCCTGTGATTGGTTGGCCCTGTTGTTTTTAGGCCTATGGTGAGGCAGCCCATCATGACAGAGAGCACAGGGCAAAGGAAAACTGTCCCCCACATGGCTGGGAAGTGAAAGAGAAAGAAGGGTTAGGTTCCTACTAGCCCATCTGGGGCACACCCCTGATGACCAGAAGACTTCCTTACAGATCCCACATCTTAAAGTTTCCACCACCTCCTGCAAGCACTTTGGGCTGAAGACCATGACACCACAAAGGCCTTTTGGAGCCACTCCAGATGCAAACTATAGCAAGCTCATTTCAATTTTGGATACTGAATGAATCAGCAAGTTGGTAATATTGGTTCCAGAGTGCTTGCAAGGAGGTGGACTGTTGTCTCAGGGAGTTCTCAAGTTTAAACCCAGGAGGGTCATGAAGCTGTAGCATTATTACAATTGGAACACTGTCATCTCATCTTCCAGGACAAGAACTGAAACTTTTCATGAGTGCCGAATCAAGAGTCAAAGGCCAGCTTTTCAAATGGTGCTTACTGAAGTTTATGAAAAACAGAAATAAAAAGACTGATGTTCTCGTTCATACTCCATTTTCTCAATTTCTCTCTAGAATCATCCTCTGCGTCTACAAATCCCTTTCAGTTATCCCTCATTTCAAATGAATTAATGTGATTGAGATGTAGGACGTTGTGTTGTTTTGGAACTGAGTCTGACGTTTGTCAGGGACCGTGTAGTTTGGATTCTCCCATAAGACACTCAGACGTGAATGCGGGTGGGTAGTTTATTTGGGAAGTGACATTAGGAAGCAGGAGATAGAGGAAACTAGGAAAATTCAATTCAAATGCTGTGGGAAATGGAGTTTGGATTTATCTGGGAACCCCTGAGAAGCCGATAGACTGCCTCTCAGAATTTTTCCTTTGAACAGAGGGAGGCCATGCCTGCCTTGGTTGCTGATCTGGGTCCTTTGGATCTGTCTCCAAAAGTGGTTGCTAAGGTAACTGACAACTAGAAGGTCATAAGGGTTATAGTGGAACTGACCATTCAGAACAGGCAGGCCCAGAACGACGTGGTTCCTTCTGCCTCTGCCCTAATTATCAAAGCCTTCAAGGAAGCCCAAAGAGACAGAATCAAATAGAAAACCATCAAGTGGAGTGGAAATAAATACCACTCTTGGTGAGATTGTCAACACTGTCTGACAGATGTGGACTGGAACCAGAAGAAATCCTGGGGACTGCCTCGTCTCTGTCGGAGGCAACGTGGATGGCGACTGCCCTCATGATAGGTGAGATCCATCTGGTATAGCTGAATGCCCAGCTAGGTGAGAACTACAAGAGGAAATAGTTTAATAAAGCATCATTTGACAACTGGCAAAATGAAACAAAACAAGGCAAACAAACACAAAAACCTTTGAGTGGTTTGCTGGGGACAGGGTTGGAAAGGAGTCGAATTACCAACAGGTGATTAGAAACTTTTAGGTATTGTGGAAAATGCTTATCATCTTGATTGTGATCATGGTTTCATGAGTATATACATATATATACATATATAAATACTGGTCGAATTGTATCCATTAAACATGTGCAATTTGTTTGATCAGTTTTGCCCCACTAATGCTATGAAATTAACTGAATTGAAACACTGTTCTTCTAAAGAGTACAATTTAACTGACCCAAACAATTTCTAAATCAGAACCAAGTATTGATTCTAAAGATCAGAAATAACTTTTTTTT